>CAUYPK010129901.1:0-46846 GCA_963574355.1 Loris lydekkerianus
CCCTCCTGTGTCCTCTCAGCCTCCACATTAGCTCATCCATCTGACCAGGGACTCTGGTAGCTGCGTGCCCTCTGGAGCCCTACCTGCCTCTGCACAGAGCCCTTCTCCTGGCCAGAGACTGCTAGAGCCTTGGGCTGTTGCCCTGGGTAGAGTGCCGTGACGACACAGCTCACAGCACCCACAAAATCCTGGGCTTGGCACTGCCCAGACCTTCATAAGAGCTGAGCAGTGACACCCGATCAGGGACCCACACCCACCAGGCCTCCACATTCCCTGACCAGGAACTGCGGGAGCCACGCAACCCTGATTCCTCCCTCCTGTGTCCCCCAAGCCTCCACACTAGCCCGTTCATCTGGCCAGGGACCGTGGTAGCTGCGTGCCCTCTGGAGCCCTCCCTGCCTCTGTGCAGAGCCCTTTTCCTTGCCAGAGACTGCTGGAGCCTTGGGTTCTCTGGGCCAAAGTCATTGGGCATCAGCAACTCCCAGAACCGTGTGCACCACCCCCAGCCCTGTTGCTGGATCAAGGCATGTCACACACCAGCCCTGCTTCCACAACCAGAACTCCCTAGCTAGAACAGCCCCAAAGTAACTACATAGGGTCACTCCCTACAACTTTCCAGCAATAATAGAGTGATCCCACTGGGCTCTAATCTTGGAGAGACACCTCCCCAACTCTGAGGATGGCCAGAGGCAATGGTGAAAAACAAGCATGAGGCGAAATCAACAGAAAAACTCTGGCAATATGAATAATCAGAGTAGATCAACTCCCCCAAGGATCAATGGGGCAGACACAGCACAAGATCCCATGCACAAATAGCTGAGATGTCAGAAATCGAATTCAGAATCTGGGTAACAAATAAGATTGAATTAGAATTCTGAGTAGTAACCCAAAAGATATCTCAAGAATTCAACAAATTCAAAGACCAAATGACCAAAGATTTTGACACATTGAGACAAGAAGTTGCAGCCCTCAAAGATCTGAGAAACACAGTACAATCCCTCTGTAACAGAATGGAACAAGCAGAAGAAAGGATTTCTGACATTGAAGACAAAGCTTTCAAATGCTCCCAAACTCTCAAAGAGGAAGAGAAATGGAGGGCAAAAACAGATCACTGTCTCAGAGAGCTCTGGGATAATTTGACAAAAACCAATATTTGTCTTTATAGGGATCCCCCAAAGTGACGAAGTGGCTTCACAAGGCACAGAGTCTCTTCTCCATGAGATTATGAAGGATAACTTTCCAGATATGCCAAGAAATTCTGAAATTCAGATAGCAGATAGTTTCAGAACTCCAGCACAACTCAACCCAAATAAGACATTCCCCAGACAGATCATAATCAATTTCACTAAAGTTTATATGAAGGAGAAAATTCTGAAAGCATCCAGATGAAAGAAAATCATCACCTACAAGGGCAAGAATATTAGAATAACTGCAGATCTCTCTGCTGAAACCTTTCAAGCTGCCTCTACACTTATGAATACTCTGATGAGGGTTTCCTCCCTGCCCTCTGCTGCTCACACATCTCAGGTTCAGACACTATTTAAGGTGGTTACTGTGTGAAGAGCCCATCAGTCTCTGGTGCTTAGGAATGAGAGTAAAGAGCATGAACTTGTGGTCCCAGGGATCTTAAGGCATCTTCCAAATACCTTTTAAATTAACATTTAACCTGTAATGTACCTGAAATACTGAAGTATAACTTCAGCTATCCTGAATTACCACATGTAAAGACATTTAAGAAAAGTGCATATAGATTCCTGAAAAGACAATTTACAAATGAACATTTGGAATAAACTCATTTGTAAGGTGGATTTTTGCATAGGTTTGATTTAGCAAAACAATAAAAACTTAATATAGGCTATCAAATAGATTAATTTTTTTGACTGCACATGAATTATGGGTAACACCCTGTGGTATTGGGTGCCTTGAAATTAAAGGAATTATAATCTACTCATGAAGATGATGTATGTATACAAATAATTTTAAAACTAATTAAGATGTGAGCAGTGGTATAAGAAAGCTATAAAATACTGTTGAAGAAGAGAAAGGATAAATTCTTAAATTGGGCAAGAGAAGACAAGGAATGATATAGTAGGTGGCATTTGAGCTGACTTTGATAGGCTTGTTTAATTTGGTTAGATGGAAATGCTGTCATGTAAGGGAATCAAAGTGAACAGCATTAACCAGGGATTAGGCAGGGATAGGTTAAGATAAAAGAGTGTAGAAGAACCTGTTGTGGGTCAAAGTAGGAAATAAGAAACAGACAGGTCTTAGGTGTCAATGGGTCGTTGGACCAATAAGAATTTTAAGAACTTTGTCATGGATAAATTTATAAAAGAACCTAATACTGAGAACTTGATCATTGGACATTGCATGGAGAGACAACTTTTTAGACATACCAGTTGGGATTAGAACATGAACTTGTATGAGAGGTCCTAGGTACTATAACCTCAAACATCTATATCTGATAACTGGTAATTTATTCTTCACAAACTTATTCTTTGCTGAGTTTAGGCGTGTTTTTTTCTTATTCCTATCTTCCTCTTTTCCATCCAATAAGAGAATGAGATTTGTTTTTAAGCTGTCTTTATATAAGGCAGCACATGGATGAGCACACAGTCCAGCAGGTGCTGTGAGCACGGCTCTGCATGTTTCTGTCTGAGGTACAAATGCTCACCCTGAATGATCGACTTAGTCATCCCAGGATTAATGCACCATTACCCATACCTTTCCATGTCATTGACTTTGTGATACAGGAGGAGTTTACTTCCTGAATAGTTGTGGAAATAGATTATATAATGGGGGCATGCGATGGAGGATAAGGAAAAGATTAGTTACTAGTTTTCTAGTCTGGATTGTCATTCACTCCACAGAAGTTAATCAAAGACTTCTTTTGCTTTCTTGACCATGTACACTATTCATGCTCATCAGATAGAAACACTGCAGCTAATGGAAATATCCATGAGGTCGTTGTCACAGGATATGATCTCATTGCATATTTTGGTCTTTGTCTGGCTTCACTTGTGCTACCGTAGGCATTTGGGAGAAGTTGAGCTGTGATGCTGTCATTGGCCTGGAAGGATCTATTTGAGTGATTGAATCTGGAAATGATATAAACTAGACTAGTTCTAGCCAAATTCTGTACTTAACTATTTTTCTCTAATACGTTTATAATCTAGAAACACCAAATATCAGTATTATAATACTTGAAAAGGAGAAATTTTCTTTAACTCATGAAAGGATTTTTAGGTGACAATGGATTTTTGATACTTTATTTAATCGAACTGATAATAAATGTATTTCTCATTGGTTTAGAAGTTTTAGCTTACAACTACTAATTGCTTATCACGAAGCTTTTGCTTTGGAAATTCAACTCTGAAATCAAGAGATACTATGATATAATTTAAAGAGATTTACTTTCAGGCTCTCCATTTCCCTGGTGGACAGGGAGGAAATAAAGCAGAGGCAATATTAACAAGCTGATAGTAAACCTCATGAGTTTGAATGGACTATGAACTTCTGGGCAGGAAAGCATATCTTGCTCTTTTACATTCCTGGCACCAAGTAAGTGCCTGGCACACAGAACATGACCAATAAAAGTTTGTTTAACTGGTATTGAATTATTAATGAAACGAATATGCCTGCACATTTAAAAAGGGCCCTGTACTCTGTCCTTGTGGGTAAATATCAGTAGATTTCAACTGGGAATGGGACTACCAGAATGATTGTGGAAAAATACCAGGTAAGTATTACAGTGTCTCTATTGAATATTGATGAGAACCCTAGACTCACGGCTTAGAACTAGGTTCTTTGGTATTATTAGGCCTCAACCATTTTCTTATTTTGAAGAGACAACTTAACGGGTTTAAAGTCACAGAGTAGGTGTTCATTGACTGATCTCTTCTAAGTAAAGAATGCCAGGGGCTTCCTGTGGTCTCTTAGTGACTCTTCAGTAAAGAATCAAATGAAGATATATTGAGAAATGCCAGTCCCTAGAGCTGTAAAAACCACCCGAGTGACATTTAAGCAGTCATTAATTCTGCCTATATAAGAGTCAGACAGGGACCCGCTGTATCTAGGTTAGGAATTTAGATTCTGTGCTCTACATTGTCCAGACTCTTAGCTTGAAGACTCAAGAACTAGAGCGATCATCTTCAAGCTCATTTAGTTTCAAGTTTGGTGGTTTATATTGGCTGTTGGCTGAAATCTTAGCTGGGCTATTAGCTACTGCACCTACACTTGGCCTCTCCACATTGCCTTGTTTTACTGATAGCGTGGTGACTGGATAGCAAGAGTGAAGGTTCCAAAAGAGAGAGAAGTAGAGTGTGGTTGTATCCTTTGTTATGACTTTGGCAGTCACATAGTATTTCTTTTGTACTGTATTGATTAGAGAGGTCAGGAGTCTGCCCAGGTTCATGGAGTGTGGACACAGTTGCTTGTGATGGGTAGATTCTGAGAGCACAGATGGGCCTCGCAATGCTGCTTTAGCTATTTTGGGGAAAATACATGCACAATCCGGCACACAATATAATTCCTATGTCTTTTGCTACATCTTTATGATTTTCAGGTGTGATTAATCATAGTATCTCCCTAGATTGTTTTACCAAGTAGTCCATGTATTAATACCTTGTATGTAATTTACAAAAAAATCAGTTCTGTATGTTAATCAGATACTGAAATTGATGGTGGGGAGTTTAAATTTAAAAATAAAAAAAATTGCTTGGGTAGATTATTTTCCACAATATAATAAAATTTTATTGATTTAATTTGCATTCAAAAATCCAGTGTATTTTCGTTTTGATTTTTTTTCTCCCAGAGTTTATTTGGGTACAGCCTGGGTTTACAAAGCTATTATGGCAGACCTCCATCTGAGGGGGTTGGAGCATGGGCAGCTTTTAAAGGCAAACAGAAGTCCACACAAGCTGTTGTAAACTAAGATCACTGGTTACTGGGACTTAACTGTAGGTAGTGGTGTTTGTCCATGGGTGATACCAGCTGACTCTGGTGAACCATAGTTCTCATGTGTGGGACTATCAAACTGAAAACTATATCCCTTTTATTTTCTTTACTTTGCAATCCATTTATAACAATCTCTCCAAAATGCATTATTTTTTAATAATAGCAAATTTATAGGAAATTTGCACAGTTCAAAGATGTTTTTTACTTGAACCACTTGTGAGTAGTTTTCCTATATTATGCCTTATCCTCCCCAACACATTAGTGTGCATAGTATGCGTTTCCTACACACGAGGATATTCTACATGACTATCATTCAAAGTGTTGAAATAAGGAAATAATCAATGACACATATATGTGTGTGTGTATATACTGTATATGTATGCATAGATACACATATCTACGTATATACATGTATGTATATGTACATATACATACATGCCATATATGTATAGGTATGTATACATACATACATGTATGTCTGTATTATACACATACATACTCCCACCTAACTCTTGCACCTCTTTGAAGTTCTGTAAGCTCCTCTGGTAATGTCTGCCTTTATTTGCCATGTGTCTTTCTACTCCTTCTTCTTGAACGCTTATTCGGTTTTGTTGTTGTTGTTCTTTTTTGGGTTTTGTTGTTCTCATGAATTTGATGTTGTTGAAGAGTATAGGCCTGTTATTTTATAGAAGGTCCCTCCATCTGGGCTTCTCTTATGCTTCTCCCAATTGGATGCAGGTTATGTGCCCTTGACAGTAATATCACGGAAGGAATGTTGTGTTCTGCAAATTGCATCTAATTAGGTGGCGTGTGGTTTGGACTTGTTCCATATTTGATGATGTCCACTTTGACCATTTGATTAAGGTGTTGTGTACCAGGCTTCTTTCCTGTCACAATATAAATTTTATCTTGGTAATCAATTAGAATTTGTAGCTATGTAAATATTCTTTATCAATCTCTGTATCTGTATGACACAACATTGTCATTATCATAAAGAAAGTGTTGGGGTTTTTTTGTTTGTTTGTTTTCTCTGGAAGGAAAGTAGGCAGACAGGTGGAATAGCTGTCAGGCCTACCTTTATTTTGTCTGGGCAGTTCACATCATAATGTAGTAATTAAGCTTGAATTTGAAAATGAGACATTTCTTTAAAGTGCCTAATCATGTATCTTACAGTCCATGGAAAAGGCAATCTTATTAGCTAGTTAACTGAGTGGAAAAATAAAGTAACTTATTTATTCTTTTAAGGATTTAAATTACTCTTAGCTTTCTTAATTAATTAAAATAAATAAATATTGACTGCCTTGTGTCTCACACCTGGGAGAATTAAGTTATATGCTACATGAAGTGAGCTGGATGCCCTGTTGAAAGAGCAAGTCTCACAGGGAAAGAAATGGAGGGGTATATTTTGTTGAGCCTTTGATAAATAATTGTGATGTGAAGAGGAAATTTCAGGCCCTAAAAGGCAGGTTGTATTTGGGGAAATGAAGAATAAAGTATTATAACCCAATAGGTTTTAGGGTGGAAATTTAGATATGGTGACATTCTTACAAATATAAGCTCTCAGAAGACAGGGACGTTTGTTCATTTATTCTTTTGATAAGTCCCAAGTCAAGTGCCTAGAAGAGTGTCAGGAATGGTACCTAGCAGGTGCTCAGTGTTAAATGAATGAACGGACGTGGGAACCCAGCTAATGTGCTGGGACACCATTTGCTAAGTGATTATTTGATAACATGACCTTTTTTTTTTTTTTCCCAGCAGAACTTTGAACACTTAGCCTGACCACAGATTGTTAAAGAAAGAATGTTCAAGGATTTCTTTTATATACAGTACATTCAGATGTGCTAAAAAAAAAAAAAAAAAAAAAAAGTGTTCCTCTTCTTTCAGTACCTGTATTCCTGCACTCTACACCCCTACTCTCATTCTTGATTGCTAATAAGTGCATTCAGATCTCTTCCATTCTTCCCAAACCTCTGGATTCTCAATTTCCTGTCTAACCTAAAAAAGCTTTAGATGTCATTTGTGGACTGATATTTTTCTTTTCTGTTGAGAGTTTTACCTGTGTTTCTTTAGCATTTCTGTCCATTTTTCTTCACGTGGTTACTTTCCATAGCACCTCAGTACTTTGCCAGGATCATATTCTTGGGATCTTCCTGCTGCTTGTGTGCAGTTTCTCGAAGGTTGGAAGAACCTTGAAGTTTTAATTCTCTTTAAACTCAAATAATGGTTTCAAATTTTGCTTACTTCTTTTAACTGCAGTTGTACTGGCAAAAAATTAAAAGCTGCACGAGAAAGAAAAAGAGGCACTCTAGAATCTCAGTGGAAATGAAGATTTCTTCAAAGGTGCTCATTTCATGCTCAGAACATTCCCTGTGGTAATAATGGCATCTTCTGAGATTTTTAAAAGTAAATTGTCACGTTGACATTGATCTTTATTGCTCCTTTATGTAGCTTAAACTTCTTTAGGTAATCTGTTCTCAGATCAAACCTCTTTCTCAGATTATAACCATTTGAATTTTCTGCAAAACTGACAAGTAGATTTTATGCTACGTTTGAGATACTTTTGTACTACTTCTCACATATTTCAACCAGTTGTACCTGAAGAATCTGAAACAAGGAAAACAAAATATAACTGAGAGAAAATATTTTGGTAAGACTTTCTATTTTCTTTTCTCAACATGGATATCATTTCAGTTTATAATCTTTGTATTATTTGTCAAACATGCTGGCTAGGGAAAAATACAGGGTAATTTTGAGTTGACAAAGCACTTCCATATACTTAATCTCATTTAATCTTCACAATGTCTCTGCATTTTTAGAGATGAGGAGGCTGACTTCACTAACATCACATTGCACTTTGTGGAATTGGGGTTGTATGCAATTCTCCAGCCAAACAAGTCAGTAAAAACAATGCTTGACACGTTTTCATTTTGAAGGATAACTTTTATATTTTCAATGGTATATTTTTAATAAGTCTTGGTTAACTATCTTAGCAGTTGCCAGAGATCACATTTGATGTCCCAAGACATTTTTTAAAAACATTTTATACCAAAATCTTTGTTATTTCTGTACCTACTCGATTTTGCAGAATAAATTTTGAAGCCCACCTTACCAAAGCAGAACATTCTTTGTATCAGAAATGTTAAAAGGAAAAAGAGGCCTGTGGATGTTGGTGTTGGGAACAAGAAAGTGACTGCAGCACCTACCCCTTCCTCTCCTGTTACAGTCTCTGTGTAAGATTCTCTCACCGTACAAACATCATTTTCCTCTGGATGGATGTGGTGGACAGAAAGGATGTCGTGTTATTGGTTTCACCACTACACGAGGCCCCTCTCGAGGCGTCTAGTCTAGGTTTGGGTGGCAGACTGCCAGCAGGACAGATCTGGTGTTGGGTGTGGCAGCAGGTGGGTCCCCAGGCCTGACATCTGTCAGGGAGCTCTCTGTGGGTCTAAGATTCCGATGCTCTCAGAACGAAGCATAATTAGAATACAGTTAGACTTGTGCCATCCAGCTTTGAATCATCTATTCTTGCATTGGTTCTGCAGTGGTTATTTTTTAAGGAGCAATTTATACTTTTCTGGAATTGGGATGTGTTTTACATTGACCAAAATTAATAGGCAGTTTCTGTTTGTTTTTGGAAGGGGGCTAAGAGTATTAAAAAAGCACCACCCAGTGACTATCTTCTCTAAAAGTTTCAAGGACTTCCTTACTTCCCACTTTTATTATCTTTCTACTATCCTCCAATTTTCACATCCATTCTATCAAAATACTACCGAAACACAAAATTGAAAATTGTACCGTGTGGGAGCAGTTGCTCCCCCAGGTTGACTCTGTTACATTTCTTAGCTTCTGTTCTGCCCCATCCCCTGGCCCCAGAACCACACTGCTTCATCCCGGCGCAGGCTGAACAGCACCACGCTGAGGGGAGCAGGGAGTTGAGGGGGGATGATGTCCCTCTCACTGCTTTATTCTTAAAACCAAGACAAGGAATTCAGTGCAGTGCACAATTACCCTAGGAAAAGAAATCTGGCAATATAAACAACAAGTAAGTTTCTATCTGGGTCATTTTTTAAAGGCAAATCCTTTAACATCTGTGGTTAAGATGAACATAATATACTGTATATTATCCATATTTCCTTATTCTACTTTTTCCACAAAGGACTTAAGACAACTCACTTAACCCTACAAGAAGATAAAGTGGTTATTTTTATTGTGAGGTTTTTTCTTTTCTCCCCCAAATATAAAAATACTTCATTGTAAAGTATAAATAGGCATCTTAGTTGATGGCTTAAACTATATAGGAATGGAGTTATTCATCCTCATAGGACAGCACCTATGAAAGTTGCTGATTTCCAGTTCAGGATTCGATCTTTACTGTGATCATTTTCACGATTCTCCCCTTGGTTCAAGTTCCCCTAAACCCATAGAGATGAGCTCTCGGTGTGGCATGTGGTGATGGTTGAGGTGCAGTCATTTCTGCTCCATTCCTGCTGAGCCGTCTAGTGCAGCTGGGTGCAGGCTGTGCTGCCAACCGCATACGAAGGACTGGGCATAATCTCTAAGCCCTTAGGTTGAGTGAAGTGGAAGGTCTCCTCTCTGTATACGTCCACATGTTTATAACATACCTAAGAAGAAGCAGTACTCCTAGTAAATGGCAACTGAGTTAAAAAAGAAAATACAGATCCTTAAAAAAATAGAAGAATAACTAGTAGAATCCCCAAAAATCAAAAGTAATGAGAGAAATCCAACACTGAAAATGTTGCAGTGTATTATAATACAATAACTGTAAATAAAACTCCTTGGCACTGGCACAGGAATGCATGGATCGATCACTGGAGTAGAATCAAATTCCAAAGTCAACTAAGAGTGTGGCATTTCAACCTTGAAGAGAAGATGACCTATTCAATAAGTAGGGTTGAGGAGACTGGCCAACTACTGGGTTAAAAATAAAGATGAATCCCAGCCTCATTCTTTTCTTCAAAAAAAATTCAGCATGGATAAAAGGTTAAAACATTAAAAAAATGATACTATAACATCATCAAAAGACAATACGGACCATTGAAAAGATAATTTTGAAGTGAGAAAGACTTACTAAATAAAGCCATAAACCCAGAAGCCATTTATGAACATATATTTTGTCTTTCTAGCAAACAAACAAATTTTCTGGTGAAAGAAAATTAAAAAAAAAAACAATAATACTTAAAATAAGGTCAGTATCAAATTCATTTTTTCCCAGTTAAAGTGAATTAAATGATAGTATGTTGACATCACCTAATAGAGTCCTGTACATGAAAACGGTTTGAATCTGTGTCTCTATTAATCATGTGAGGGGAAGCATCTTTCTGAATTCAGGCCATTTAGCTTCCTACTGGGAATTGGTTGTGTTTTCGACTGTTTGGGGGTTTCTCCCCTCACTATTTTGTTTTAGTATTAATCCTTTATTATGTGTGGTATAAAGATTCTTGCCAGTCTATTCATTATCATGCTGATTTTTTCAATGTCTGTCACACTGTGCGGTCAGATCTGTCCATCTTTTCCTTATGTCTTCTGGGGTCTGTGATTTGACCTTTCCCACCTAAATACAATGAATGTTTTCTTTTGTGTTTTGTTCAAGTACTTTGTATATTTTAGTTTTAACTTTTTGATACTTCTGCGATTTATACTAATGGAGCGATAGAACCTCATTTTTTCCTAAATCCGTGGCCAGGTGATTCCTTTCCTAGCTGATGGCATTCTCAGTTCAGGACTGTGTCGTAGTTTACTGAGTTGCTGTCTTCGCTGCTCTGTCCTTTCTGCTAACACTAAAGACTTCATTTCAGTGGCTCTAGACGCAGAGCACATTTCAACATCTAGAAGAGCAAACTGTGCCCATGATTTTCATGGACTTTCTTAGACTTTTTTTTTTCTAGATGAATTTTAGACTTGTTTATTCAAGTTCTATAACAAACCTCATGGACTATAAGCTGAAAATACATTAAATTAAATTGTATAAAATACTAGCATTTTTCATGGTATTAATATTTCTTCTTCAGGTGCTTGTTACATCTTTCCATTTATTCAGGTTTTCTTTTTGGTCTTCCAGTAAAGTTTTTATGTATTTTCATGTACATTTTGTGTATTTCTGTTATGTATACTCTTAGGTATTTATGGATTTTTTGTTGCTATTGGAAATAACTTTTTTAGTTTAATGTTTTACTTTGATGTTTGCCCAGGAGGAGGAGGAGGATACCAAGGTACTTTTATTTATCAGTGTTAAAATTCTAAAATTGGGACTTTTTTAAAACACTGAACATATTTATTAGAACTGTTTTGGAAGAACTGTTATTACATCAATTCTCATATTTATTAGAACTTATTTGGAAGAACTGTTATAACATCAATTTTCACTTTATAATTGATGAGGTCTTACATTGCAGAAAACATGCTGCATACGTATGTGTAGAGTATGCCTGTGTTTCCCAGCCCACCAGAGATATAGGCATACTCTCCATGAAGTTCCAATTTTAAAGCCTTTGCCATGAGTTCAACAAATTCAAGATCCCTAGCCTCTGGCTGTTGCATTTGTCCATGTCCCCCAATGTCAATTTTGTCAACTAACTGCAAAACCCAGCCCCTTTGATGTTCTCATAAAACAAGCATCCTAATGTGCTGATAGTTAGAGATCACGGGAAGGTCATGTCCACCAGCTCCCTGTGTTTGCTCTGGCCTTTTACTTCCAACCCAGGAAATAATAGTTCAGATATTAGAAGACCAAGTGGAGTATTATCTTCAAAAAATACTGAGTACTTTTCCTGAAGGAAACCATGATGAGTACAATATTTTTTCTATTTTTTTTTTTATCAGTAAAGGTTATATATGGTACTTAAATACACCATATGCATTCAGATCCTTCTCCTGTGTAGTATTTATATTTAAGTACACCCAGCTTATGACTTTACTTGTAATTAAAATTTTAAATCAGTTTGCTCTCGTGCATTACTTTGAATCCACAGATAGCACCATTAAATTTTCAGTGCATGTGATGTTCTTGGTAAATGTAAACGCTTTGGATTAAACGCTTTAATCCAAAGTTAATATAGACTGTATTCTCTATTCTTTTCTATAGATGTTCCTATAGATGTTCCCCTTGACTTACAATGGGGTTATACCTAATAAACCCATCATAAGTTGAACATATTATAAGCTGAAATGCATTTAATACACTTCATGTACCAATATCAGTTCAGCTTAGTCTGGCCTACCTTAAACATGCTCAGAACACTTACATTAGTCAACAGTTGGGCAAAATCATTTGGCAGCACAGTGCACTGCAGAGTGTTGGTCTTTTACTCTCATGACCCTGTGGCTGACTGGGGGCTGTGACGCACTGCCACTGCCCAGCACTGAAAGTGTGGGTACTCCTGGCCCTAGTGAAGGTCAAAATTTAAAAACATATGATTTCTTCTGAATGATTACAGCTTTTCCACCATCGTAAAGTTAAAAAAAAAAAAAAATCATAAGTTGGAGATAGTTTGCATAAACTCCATAGTTTCTTAGAAAATAAGGTACTTTGGAAAGGTTTCCATCCCTATCACATAATTACAGCCTGTTTTACTGAATAGCTAGGAGAATGGACCTCTTTTCCATCATCATTCTCCATCGTGTAGTGATAGTATTCACTAATTCATTTTGGACATACCATGTGGCCCTCCCCCTGGCCTCTGGTAAGAATGATTACAATAGAGTGAATTAATACATATTTCTTTAAGCTATAAAGGAAAATAAATGCTTGATGTTTCATTTAAATACTTAAGCTTCACAGTGATTCTGTTGTGATGATACTTTTTTATTGTGTAGTATTTGTTAGTTGGAAATTAGGTTATGCTAGAAAGTGATATGAAATTCAAAAGCCATGGCTGATACAGTCATCGCAATAACTCACTTATCTCGAGCCAGAGACTTGCAGGGTCTGAGCTGTCACTGTGACAGCTCACTCTGCACATTAGGAACACAGAGTGGTGTGGGCCCCTGCTTTTATGACTGCCTCGTGGCATGGGTGTATAATACTGTCCATATCAATGGACCACAAGTTTTTGTCCTTAGAAGGGAATTAATGTATTCCTCAAAGTGGTATGGCTTTGTTAATTTTCATATGGGAAATTGAAGTTCTTTGTCTTTGGCAAAGATTTATTCAAAAGGGTGACTTACCATTAAAAACAATCTTGTGGGCTAGGTGCGGTGGTTCACACCTGCAATCCTAGCACTCTGGGAGGCCTCGGTGGATAGATTGCTTGAGCTCAGGAGTTTGGGACCAACCTGAGCAAGAGTGATACCCCTGCCTCTACCAAAAATAGGTAAATCAGCCAGGCATACTGGTGCACACCTATAGTCCCAGCTACATGGGAGGGTGAGGCAAGAGGATTGCTCAAGCCCAAGAATTTGAGGTTGCTGTGAGGTATGACGCCACAGCACTCTACCAGGGTGACAGAGTGAGACTGTGTCTCAGAAAAAAAGAAACAAAAATAAAAACAGGCTAGTACCTTGTAGCTCGTATCATTTAAAAAAGCCTATAGAATAAAATAAAGCGAAATGGTATATCCCTTAAGATAAACTGCTTTCATTTTTATTATAAATCAGATTGACAAGAATTTGTCCTAGACACATGAACAAATTTTTGCCCCTGTGATTGATTTGTCATCATCAGTGTTCAATCAACGTCTTTTGCTTGTAGCCTCATGTAAGTTTGATACATGTTCGAGATGAAGATCATTTTCAGTTTTTTGACTTCTGAGAATGAGGCCATTAATTACTGATTTTTTAAAAGTTTTTGGTTATTGACTATGTCAACTAAACCATATCCCTTTCTTATTTTAGGCAGTGTTGTCAGATAAGATATTTTGTTTTAAACAAAAGCAACTATTAATGGAAAATATATCCTCTTCTTTACCTTGTAATTGTTTAAGAAAATTACCTGAAGATTTTTCTTTCTTTTTTTTTTTTTTAACTAGGCTCTTGATGGCACTGATTATGAACTTAACTGTTCTTTACCAAACTAACTGCCCCGTTTTTAATTATAGGATCTCCAAAGGTGGGTAAATGGTGCTAATGAACATGGCTTTGTCCTGGTGTCTTTTGGAGCCGGTGTGAAGTATCTGTCAGAAGACATTGGTGACAAACTGGCAGGAGCTCTGGGGAGATTGCCTCAAAAAGTGATTTGGAGGTAAGTTAATAATGCAGATGGTTTCTCTGCTGTTAATTTTCAGTATCTCCTTGTTTACCTCACAAATTCCAGTGAAGAGCAGCACATGGATTCCTTGGCAAAAGTAACAAGATACGCTTGACTTTTCATTTTGTTCTGTAGTGTACTGAAATCTAGGAATTAATTCATAAGACTCTATGACAGATAAAGCGACCTCTGACTTACAACACGAAAGGAAGATGTGATTCTGGATGATTTACCCTTGTATCAGATTCATGTTTATTTCCCTTCAGCGTTCTACCCTCAGTTATTCTGCTGTTAATTTATTACCATTACAAACATTCGTTACAATTGCTTGCCTTTCTATCTACTCCTTCACATCAGTTTTAGAACGAGGTAGACAATGACAGTTGAAGGAATAAGATATAGATAAAATATTACACGGACTCTTTTAGGCTCCCACTTCACCTCCTTTTCAAATACTTGTGATTTACTTAGGAAACCAGGCCTTTAACAAACACAACAATTTACCAGTTAACACTGGTTACGATCGACCTGTAGCTTGACCCCAGCTGCCTCAGGGAGGCACTGCTAACATATGCCTGTCTCTGAAATCTCCAACCTGATGTTCAAAAATCACACCTGAACACTTTACTTAGTATGTATTTATACCAGCACTTTTGGGCTCTGGGGATGTAGTAGGGAAAAACACTGGCCTCACAGTTTCTACCACAATTAAAGTGTCTCTGAAGCCATTACACACAAGCTCTGAGAGACACACAGAGAGTGTCAAAAAATGTATACACATTTTAAGCAAGGAAAGATACCAAGTCATGTTTGACTTTTGTAGTTACAGGAGATACAAGATACAATATACAAGATGGCAAACCTTATTGGTGTATATCAAATATTACAATTTAATGGAGTTTTCCTTCCTTAAAGTGTGTATACATTTTTTTGGCACCCTCTGTATATTTCCCCTCTATAACAATTGTGCAAGAATTCGCTCCCACTTCTCTGGTTGACTTATGAAGTAGATTTGCTTTTTTATTTCTTACTGCTCTGGACTTTTCTCTTTGGATTCTATTTGTATTGAATTTTCTCTATCAGACTTAACACAGAAAGTGTTTCTTCTGCTTTATTTTGAGCAGTCTATGTCTTCTCAGTTAGAACTCTTGTTATTCTCTTAGTTCTTAGGCAAGTTTATGGTTTGTCTCTTAAAGACTAGACAGGGAATACCTGTCATTTGCTCCATGGATTTCCTGTCTCTGAGACCAAGCTAATGAAGAATACTTTCTGCTTTGTTTTCATTTCTGTGTGTTTTCTTAGGCTCTGGGTATCAAGGATTAGGATGGTGGACCTCCCTGGCCCTTCATATTTCAGCTTTTGGGTATTAGTGGGGAGTGATTTCAGACATTGATAGTTTGGTTGTTTTTTTCCCCCATCTGTTTATACAGATGAGAGAAACCAATGTAAAACAGATTACCATATAAGAAAATTATTTCTTATGTATCCTTCAATCAGAGAAAGATTTTTTAATTAGAAAGAAACTTTGTCCAGGCGTGGTGGCTTACACTTGTGATCCCAGCACTTTCAGAGGCCAAGGCAGGAAGATTGCTTAAGGCCAGAAGCAACCCTGGGCCAGCCTGGGCAACATAGCAAGGCCCTTCTCCACATGCCCTGTCTCTAAAAAAAGAAAAAAAAAAAAAAATGTAGCCAGGTATAGTGGAACATACCTTTAGTCTTAGCTGCTCCGGAGATTGAGCTGCAAGGATTGCTTGGGATCCCAAGAGATGGAGGTTACAGTGAGCTATGATTGTGCCACACTGGACTCCTGCCTGGGTGACAGAGCAAGACCCTATCTCTGAAAAAGAAAAAAAGAAATGTACTCAAATTTTTCTTGTTAATAACAAATGGTTTTATTTTTAAGAATATCAATAAGAAATCATGTAACATTTATTTTAAATCTAATAATTTAACCAGGGAAGCCATGCCCTAAGTGAGATTTGATTTTTGAAAGATTGATCTTTCTGGTGGACATTATAGGTTTTCTGGACCCAAACCAAAGAATCTGGGAAGCAACACTAAGCTCATAGAATGGCTACCACAAAATGACCTGCTCGGTAAGTCAGAGACATGCTGGCACGAGTTGGTGGTTCAATTGTAATTATGTAAATGTGATTTTTTTTTTTTTTAACTTGAGCGTATCGTACAGTATGTGGGTTTATGATAGAGTCAGTCTTTCAATTTTCTTAATTTTCAGGATTTCTGATGCTTTTTGGTTATTTTGTTGTTATTAGGTATCTCAAGTCTTAAATTCTTATTTAAGAACATTTCAAATCTTATTTGTTAGAAAAAAATTTGCAAAGTGTGATCATTTGGGCCTATATATTAAAATTATCTGACCAGTTACCAAATTTAATTACCTGGAAAACATACTTAATAAACTGCATTGTATATACATTAGCAGTGAATAAAGCGGTTCCTCATTAGGCTTATCAGTAAAAGTAATAAAGTTAAAACAATGAAAATGTAGATTTGTGCTATAGCTTTATTACAGATGTGTCTGAGATCTAAGAGCAATTATAAGCTATTTATTTGTCTGAAAGAAGGAGAAGCAGAAGGAAAGGGAAACAGTTGATTTATTTTAACTTCAATTTTTGGTGATCTGCCTTTTTCTTCCTAATTCACCAGATCTTTTTTAAGTATTATGTACTTTGGTTTACTTATTGGATTATGATCCTTAACTCAAAATAATTATTATATGCATGTGTTTTAAGTATATTTGAGTCTAAATAATTTAATTCCATGTTCAGTAAGTATATATAGTAAAAATGTGTAACCATTCATTAAATTTCTAGGGAAGTATAATGCCAGATTATTTAATATGTTATTTATTAAAGAAATTATAAAGAGGTTATTGATTTTGTGATATTGACTACGATTTAGTCTATAATACTAATACCTAATGTTATGTAAAAGTAGTTGTAATTTTAAATTCTACTTCTAAAACATATTTTCTGGAAGCCACAATGATCCTCTTAGCACTACTTAAGAATTTCATTTATGTATAATTTTTTTTTTCATCTAGTTCACTGTAAATGTTACTCTCTATAAATGATGAAAACATAGAAAAATAACACAAGGCAATTTACCTTTCTTGATACTTGTATGTTTTTATCTTTTATGCCTTTACTGTTATGACTGAAGATTTCACAGAAGGTAAAAAGAAGCAGGAAATTTAAATAAGACAACTCGACTCTCAGCTGTCTCAGTGCCATGGTGTGACACTGCTATGTAGGAACATCTACATTTTTGTTGTGTGTGTGTTTTGTTTGTTTATTTGCATTTTTACTGCAAGGTGCTAAGCAAGGTCCACGCTGAACACCCGCTCAAGTCCACAGCTCTCTTGAGTCCCTCACAGTCTCGGCTCTCTGACTTCTCCAAGATTAATGTCCTTTCACATTCTAAGCATGACCTTCCTGTCCTCTAAAGGCTATAACACTGATGAGAAGCTTCCTTCAGGATGAGAAGTAGGATCCAAACCAGTGTCTTTCCCTCCAGCTTCTCCCTCCTCTTCACTGCTGAGCTCCGTGGGAGGGTTGTGTTCACAGAGAGGATTCTGCTGCTAAAAAGAAACTTTGAAATCCATTTCTAGAGAAGGTCCTTAGGTCCTGGGCCTAAGAGTCTGAGACTCGAGGATAAAGATTAAAAGCACATTGCCTGACCAACCCCACCTGACTCTGGGATAAGAGAGCTCTGGGAGCCCCACTGACCCCATGATTCACACACATGCTCAGTTTTGTACCGGGTGTGAGTATTTGTACTTACTGCAAGCTGTAGTTCCAATATGGCCAATAACTCATTTCTATAGGCACTTTATTCTCCTTACACTTCTTATACAAGTATTTCGATCTCTTTTATGAAATGTAGGCTGTTTACTAGAAGAATAAATCTGGGTTTTAAAGTACCTCATTAATTTTGACAAATAATCCCTTTGTTTCCTAGAAAACAACTAAATGGTACTATCTTTTACAACTGATTTTTATAAATTTGCATATTCCTAAAATGTAAAAATTGTCAAACATAAATTCTGATGGAACTTGAATGTTACAGTGATTATTGTGCAACATTCTTCTTTCATATAGAGAAACATATTAACTACATGAACTTCTGAAAACCAGCCCGACATTTTTACATTTTTCTTAATAAAGTGTGTTTGACTTTAATATAGGTAAATGCTTGAGTAGGCAGAGAGTAGGTATCTCTTTCAGCAGAATGTGGTTCCCCCCTGGTATGTGTGGTATTTCTTGCTTTCATTGACTTCCTATTAATTACTGGCCATTTAAATATATGTTGCTAGTGAGGTGATTGTGTTGGAGAGAAAGTTGTAAAATAGTGCTTAAAGCTATGCATTTCAGCTACCTAAAAATGGCTTTTAATCGATACACTGGCAGTCCCCAGGTTACAAATGAGATTGGTTCTTGAGTTGAATTTATATATAAGTTGGAACAGGTACATTTCCCTGTTGTCTGTAACTGCCTCTCTTTTAAGTGCGAGTTGTACATCAGTCAGATGTTTATAACTTGGGAACATACCATAATATAATAGCCTCTGTTTATAAGTACAAGTTGTACATAAATCAAATGTTTGTAACTCAGGGACTGCCTGTATGTTAAGTTGATAGTTATATATATATCAAGTAATTGCATTGGCATAGAGCAGGAGTCAATGAAATTGTGCCCATAGAAATCTTGTTTCTGAGAGGGACAAGGGTGGGTGGGGAGGGGAAAAAAATTTGTATGTATGTTAACTATAGTGTATATTTTTAAGAAATTTCTGGAAAAATATTTCCTGTAGAGTGATAATGTAAGATGTTCGTTTCGTTCTTATTTCCCTAGGGCATTCAAATATTAAAGCCTTCCTGAGCCATGGTGGTCTGAACAGTATTTTTGAAACCATGTATCATGGTGTGCCTGTAGTGGGGATCCCACTCTTCGGAGACCATTATGATACAATGACGAGGGTGCAGGCAAAGGGCATGGGGATATTACTCGAATGGAAGACAGTTACTGAAGGAGAGCTCTATGACGCACTAGTGACGGTTATCAATAATCCCAGGTAAGGTTTCAGCATACGTGTGTATCATTAGTAGCCAATCGTCAATAAATTGTAAAACCACCTCCGGAAATATTCTTTAGATTCCTGCGTGTTTTCTATAGTTTGAAATATAGCAATCATTTGGCTAGTCCTGTTATGACTCTGAATAATATTCTACCAGGATTTGCCAAACTGAGGGAGAAACTATTATGGGAACAATCATTGGGTTTCTATAGCACATCAGAATGTAACCTTTATTTCATTGTAATTCTCATGATAGCCATCTAGTGGTTTTTATTACCTACATAATAGAGATGAAGGTGCTTGGAATTCAGAGAGTGTAAGTCCTGCTCTCACAGTCACACAGCAATGAGAGTAGAATGAGAAGTCAGGACTGATTCTCATGCCAGCACTCCTTACACTGAAGCCCTTGTGCTGCGAGGTTTTCCTACTGAATGTTGAGATTGATTTATGTAGGTGAAGGATAAAAGCAGAATCTTTATTTTGCTTTTTAAATTTTGATGGGTCCTGAATTAATCTGGCTTAGATATGAATCTCCAAGGATGGAGAACTGGCTCATGTGATCTTAAAATTGCTTCTTTTAAAATAAAGAAGAACTTTTCCCCATTTTTATACATAATGTCTAATTTCTCTTGCCTTTCAAACGTTAGTAAGGATTCAAAGAGTGTAAACTTTTTCTGTTTCCTGGGCGATATGGCTTAACACGGGATTGAGAAATGACTGCCACATTGTAAGGGACAACCAACCATAAAAAATTATTTCAGGTAAAATGATGCAGCTTGCATATAAACTGGTGAACTCAGCTGAGGTCCATCACGCTGCCTTAAGCATGAGAGCTGAGGGTGGCCATCATGTGCTCACCTGTTAAAATACTCAGTGTCTAGGTAATAGCTCTGGCACTTGGGCCAGTGCATTCTATGACTAGCAGGGCCTTAGTATATCCTTTCTTATATGAACTATAGTTTCTCTTTTAAAGTCTAGCATTACAAAGCATGATGTTCTTGTGGAAAAAGAATGTGTGTGTATAAATATATAGATAGATAGATAGATAGATCTCATATAGTGTTTTTAAGAGTTTATAACATACAGCCCTAAAGGAGAGTTGTGGGGTGGTAAGAGGACAGTTACAGAGCTACTGGATTAATCAGTTATAAAGAAATGAGCAAGGCCAGACGTGGTGGTTTATACCTATAATCCTAGCACTCTGAGAGGCAAAGACAGGTGGATCTTCTGAACTCAGGAGTTTGAGACCAGCCCTGAGCAAGAGTTAGACCTCATCTAGAAATAGACAAACTTAGCTGGACATTATGATGGATGTCTGTACTCCCAGGTTCACAGGTACTTTGCAGGCTGAAGCAGGAGGATCTCCTGAACCAGGAATTTGAGGTTGCTGTGAGCTAGCCTAATGCCATGGCTCTCTGGCCTGGGCAATAAGAGTGAACCTCTGTCTTAAGACAAAAAAAAAAAAAAAGGTTAGAAAAGAGCAAAAATGTGGGGTAGTCACAGGAAGTCAGTCCGGCTGTGTTCTGTGAGTCTTAAGCAGGCTGACTGCAATTAAATTCCAGCTATGTAATATTGATGTATATACATAAGTGATTGACTTATGTTTTTAATTTTGTGCAGTGAATCAATATATATCACTTCCCAAAGTATGCTTATTAGATAATTAGTTAATTGCACGTAACCTTTGAAAACTTTCAATATTTAACTGAAAGTCTTTTGTGTATTCAGGGTAGAAGGACATCTCCAGCAGTATAAAAATGACAATGATTTGGATAGTATGTCCTTTGTTAAAAGTCATGTAAACTAATTTATATTTTTGTTTTTCAAATATATGATAGTGTTCCACATTTAACATGTAATGATTATTAAAGAGATTAATTTGGCTCTCTGATACCTTTTTTTCTGAGATATTCTAGTTTAAACTAACCTATGTTGTTTAAAAAGTATTCCTTATTTTTTAACCCATAACAAAATAAAATTGTACACTTTTTAACCTTACTTGTATGTGGGTTTATTGAATAAAAACTGTTCGCTTTTCCTTTTGGGAGAATTCTTTTGAATCTGGAGATGTTATTATTTTAAATCAAGTTAGAGAAAAAGATGGGGAGCTGATTATTATTAACTTTGTGCATATCCAACCTGTGGTCAACTTTTAATAGAAGACACTTAAGCTTTTATAAAATGTAATGCATAAGTCACGTGAGCCCTTTACAAGGTAATTCTTTTTATTAAAAGGGGCTTTATATAGAGATTCCTTATAAGAGTTTAGAGATTGTGTAAGTGACCATTTTAATCACACTTTTTAAATTTTGCAACATTCATATTCTGATTGGAAAGAATTTTGAATTTTAAAGCAAATTGTGCTGAAAGGAACACTTCCACGTAACACTAAATTTGAGGCCAGTATCAGCATGAAAAAATTTATCTGTAGAGTCTCCAGCATTTCTTTCCAGTTGATCCACAGACCTCCTCTGAACAGAAAAGTCACCAAAATTGGATTGTTCAGTATGTAATTCAACTCTGAGTATTCTCCCAGGTAGGACTGAGAGTCTTACCTCTCCGTACACGAGAACTTAACACTCAGATTACCTGAGACGGACTTTAGCAGGTTTTCTGAGAGGTAGTGATTCAGGACCCAAGTGGACCTGTTGTTTCCTATGGTTAATCATTTATTCAATAAACAGTGCAAGAATTCGGATTCCCCACAGAAGAAACTGTATAATCTGTTTATACACAGTGACAACAAGATCCCTGAGGACTAAGATTGTATTTAATCCTCCTTCTCCATCTTTGTTAAAATAGAAGGCTGGATTTTATTTTCTAAGATATGGTGCTTCATTTTTTTGTATTTTACAGATGCCATTTCACCCCATAAGCATTTTCTTACAAAGTGGAGTAGTAGAAAGTTTCTAGTTTCTCTTTTGCCATCAATTAGGAGTCATGATAAGTTGCAAACATCCTTTTATTTATTTATTTTTTTGTTGTTGTTGTTGTTGCAAACATCCTTAATGTTTGGGTGAGGTTTTAACATTTTTAAAATCTGGATTTAGTATACAGTGTGCCATAAAGTTAAAATTGCGCATGAACTTTATGGCCATTGTGTATAATTCTGATGTTGTTGGGAGACACTGATGAGTGAAAAATGCCTGCTAATTGCATTTCCCTTTGTATGTGACTCTAGGAAGAAGCCTTTAAGTAGTAGCCTTGAGCTGCTCTTTGCTCCATTTCTCAAATTTGTTCTTATATTTGTTAGATCTTAATGTGTAGCTGAGTAGATCCCACGTTAGTCCCTGCAGTCTCCTAGCTCCGGTGTTTCTGTGGACTTCTCTTTTGCTCCCATTAGTCATTTTTGCCATCGTGCCCTGAGTTATGTGACTCTGCCATCTGTGTATATGTGATCATTCTGTGTTTTGCTCCCACTGCACAGCTACCGCAGGAGGGCTCAGAAGCTTTCGGAAATTCACAAGGATCAACCCGGCCACCCTGTCAATAGGACTATCTACTGGATAGATTACATTCTCCGTCACAACGGAGCCCACCACCTGCGTGCCGCTGTCCACCAGATCTCTTTCTGTCAGTATTTTTTACTGGATATTGCCTTTGTGCTTTTGCTTGGTGCTACCTTGTTTTACTTCCTCTTGTCCTGGGTGACAAAATTTATCTACAGAAAAATCAAAAACCTATGGTCTAGAAATAAGCATAGCACAGTGAATGGACATTACCACAATGGAATCCCCAATGGCAAGTACAAAAGAAACGGCCATATTAAACATGAAAAGAAGGTGAAGTGAGCCAACAGCCCCGGGCACAGGCACGAATCTGTTCCGTCATTGGATTGTTGTCACCATTATTTAGTCTAACAGCTACTAAAAGCAAAACATCAGTAAACAATTCTAACACCCCCTTATCAGATTTTACTAATGAAATTCTGTGGAATTAAGATGGCTGTAATAAGCACAAACCTAAAATGCAAAAATGTGTTTTAATCAAATACTGATACAGAGAGTTTTAGCACTGAACGTTGTAGAAGCCTTAATTATTTAAATCGACTAAGTGAACCCATGTCAGGCCTTAGTTTTAAATCTTGATATGTTTGTGTCCCCAGATAAGGAATGGTTTCATTTTCTTACTAAGAATTGTGTGTGTGTGTGTGTATGTGTGTGTCCTAATTAAGAGAATTTTTTTAGCAGCTGCTTGCTGTATTTGTTGAAGGTACACCACATTCAAGAATGAATTAGAAAGATAGGATCCAAATGTCTCCCTTCTGTCATTTAATGTATGTGAATTCAGAGCACTACCATGAACGAACACTTTTCCCTCGAAACTGGACACAGAGGTAGATAATGCAAAGATAAAAGGAATAGTTTTTTTGTACTTTTTGTTTGTTTCAGTTGTTTTGTGCTTGTTTTCCTTTTGTTACAGACTATGGACACTATTGGGGGAAAATACATAATTAAGTAAATGTATATTTGTTGTCACATTTTACTTCTGTGTTCCCACTACTGATAATTTTCCTGTGGAAGAATTTTATAGTTTTTTTTTTTTTCTATTTCATTTTAATGAGTAACATTACGTTAAATGTACAATTAAGACAAAGCTACAAAACTCTGACTTTTGTTCAAAGTATTGAAGATTATTGTTTATGTGGCATTTTTAAATAGGGACATTGTTTGAATGTTTGTGTAACTGATGGCTTTTCTATAATGTAACTTTGGAATGTTCAGGTGTTACATCTGCAAAATTTTAACTTTGAAAAACCACGTTCTTCTTCCCTTTTATTATTTGGGCCACACAGTCTACTTATATAGGTGCCAACTTTTAATTCTTTTAAATGGAATATTTGCCGTTGTTCCTATTGGTACCTGATTTGTCTGGAAATGTTTGAGATCTTGATAACAAAATAGACTACACAGATATACAGAAAAAGACAGAGAAATTGTACCACTTGTGTGTGAAAACGAGTTCCTGCTTTCTTGTTCACTCCCTCAGCCCCCACCTCAGCAGCCTTTTCCAGTCCTTGTGGCTGACATGGAAAAGCGACAGTATTTATTTGAGAACAGGGATGTCAGTCATAGACATCATAAAATCAGGACCTCCCTGCTGAACCATTCGCTGAGTGACAACCGAGTCTATTCCATGTCATTCTGTTTACTTAGCATTTGCACTACACATGTTGAGTGTATGCTTTATTTATTTGTAGTTTGAAACCCCACATCTGACAGCTGAGAGTAGACAAATACAACATTTTGCCTCATGGCGTTCACTACCATGGAAGAGTTGTGAAAATTCCAGAATGCTGTAAATCCTTGTCGTACACTATGATAGACACCATCATTACACTCCCACCAGGAGCCACTCTGCTATACTTAGAAATAATGTCACAAGTAGTTTCCTAATATGTGATGCAGGCAAATGTTCTGCCCTCTGAATACTTGAAGAAATGGTATTATACATAGAAGCCTATTATACCTTTTCACAATCTTATCACAACTTTGCCGTTAAAAGGGAAAAAGACACAGGCAATGAGTGGTGGGATAGTAAAGGGACTTAGAGTGTATGAATGACTTGATTTCACTTTTTTGGAATTTGATGAAGTTGACAATAGACACTGATTGGATGATTAAGCTTAAGTTAATCTCCACTGTGATAAAAACTTAAATAATAAACATGATTTAAAATAGAGAAATGTTGTTGGAATAAAATTTTTATCCAGATTATATTTCACAATATTTTATATACATGTCCTTTATAAACATGTTTCTGAGAAAGGTCTCTCAACTTTTGTATGTGTATATGAGTGAAAACAATGTATTAAATGTGAGATTGTTTTATATTATTAAACGGAGGGATTTAACTTACAAGTACATCAAACCTGGATCTTAAAATTCTGTCCCAGAATTAAGAATATTAAGTCTAGGTATTTACTAATCACTGTTGTTTTTTTCTAGTAAGCTTATTGTTAGCCAGTTTTGGTAAATAGAGTGATTTTAAATTTTTCACACTTGGGCTAGATTCTCTAATAAAGTAAAGTTTTCAAGAAGGTATTTATTCATTTATTTTTTTAGAAAGAATTTCTACAACTATGTATATATTTCTATAATCATTTATTGTGTCAAACACAATGTACACATATTAGTTAGGAACATTTCTATACACCAGTAACAGTCAAGCTGAGAGTCCAATCAAAGACTCAATATCATTCACAATTGCTACAAAGAAAATAAAATATGTAGGAATAAATTTAGGAGGTGAAAGATCTCTACAAAGGAACAAGGAAACACACAGAAAAGAAATCCCAGATGACACATGGAAAAACATGGATTCATGGGTCATTACAATCAACATTATTAATATGTCCACTACCTGAAGTGATTTACAGATTCAGTGCAATCCCCATCAAAATACTAATGTCTGATATTTCACATGTCTAGAAAACATAACTCTATGCTTAATTTGGAATTAGAAAAGAGCCCAAATAGACAAGCAATCTTAAGCAAAATGAATAAATCTGGAGGCATTGCGTTACAAGATTTTAAATTATACTACAGGCCACGGTAACCAAACAGCATGGTATAAGTACACCAAAAGGCATAAACCAATGGAGCAGAACAGAGAACCTAGATATAAAACCTTCCATATACAGCTAACTGATCTTTGACAAAGCAAACAGCATAACTGGGGAAAAGAAGCCCTTATTCAATGAATAGTGCCAGAATAATTGGACAGCCACGTACAGGAGAATGAAACTGGATCCGTATCATTACTCACAAAAATTAATTTGAAGATGGACAAAATATTTAAATGTAAGTCATAAAGCCATAAGAATTCTAGAACAAAATGTTAAAAAAACTAGATATCAACCTAGAAAAAGAACTTATGAAGAAGATTCCAGTGGAAATCACAGCAGCAACAAAAATAAATACCATAAATGGGACTTGATTAAGTTAAAAACATTCTGCACAGCTAAGGAAATAGCCAGCAGAGCAAATACACAATCTACAAAATGGGAGGAAAATGTTCACAAGCTATACAGCTGATAAAGGGCTAATGACAAGAATCTACAATGAACTCAACTTAATTAAAAAGCAGGCAAAAAGATATGAACACACAAACTTTTCAAAAGAAGATAAATGGGCATCAAGCATGAAAAAATGCTCAGTATCACTAATCACCAGGGAAATGCAAATCAAAACCACAATGAGATATCACCTTACCCCGGTTAGAATGGTTTTTATTAAAAAGTAACAAAAAGCAATAGATGCTGGTATGGATGTTGAGAGAACATACATTTAGTGGGACTGCAACATAATATGAAAACAGTATGAAGATTCCTCAGAGAACTAAAAGTAGAGCTATCATTTGGTCTAGCAATCCCACTACCCCAAGGAAAGGAAGTAACTTTATCAAAAAAACAAACAAACAAACAAACAAACAAAACTAGCCCATGAATATATTGCAAAGATGTGGAATCAATACGAGTGCCTGTCTATTCATGAGTGAATTAACAAAACGTAATGTATGTGTACTATAGAATACTACTCATTCTTGGAGAAGGATGAATTAAGGCCTTTTGCAACAATTTGGATGGAACTGGATGCCATTATCCTAAGTGAAGTATCTAAATAGTAGAAAAACAAATTCTACACTTACTTGTTATTAAACTGGAACTAACCAATAAACACACATGTGCACAGAGGGAAATAAAACTCTGGAAAACAAGAAGGGGGTGAGGGGGAAAAAGACATGGGCAAAAACCTATCTAACAGTACAATGAACATTATCTGGGTGATGGGCACACTTACAACTTACTCTGTCTCAAGCATAATAAACGTGATCCATGTAACCAAAAACATTTAGGCCCCTGTAATATTTTGAAAAAATATAAAGTTTTAAGTTTCTCACTTCCCCTAATTTGTATAGTAAGTGATCGTTCCTTGTTCTTAAGACAGAATTTACCTGAGTTTCACTGAATCATCTACACTTTTAAAGGGTAGTCTCTAATAAAACATGACTCCTTAGTCCTAACATGAGGGTAAGATTTATATTTAGATCAAAAATAAAAAATCAGTGCAGACAGGAAGAGTTTTCTTACTGGAATTCTTTACGCAAATAATGTTTTAATTGAGGGCTCTATTACTCTTTTACTTAGCACAGTATTTCGTTAGAATGTGTAATGTGTTTGAACGGATGAATTTCTTTGGCTGAAGCTCATGAGTATTCCTTTATTTTAACAGAAAATGGCAACTTTTGCATGTAAATATAGATAAATCACATGCAACATTAAATTTCAAATTAGCACTCATGGCTGATGGTGTACTACCAGCTGACCTATGTGTTTTGTTGACAAATCAAATAAACTGGGAAAGACTAGACAACTAGAAAAACCCAACACTGTAATACCTTGAAGATTACCAATTCTCCTTCCAATCCTAGTACTTCCCTCTGAGTATAACACAAGAGGTTTGTGAGTAAGAAGGCAATTCCTAAAGTGCATAAAAATACCAGTGTGAACAATTAAGTTCTGACCACCAGAAAAAGCAAGTGCTAAAGATATATAACAACGTGAGGAAAAAATATATAATATGATGTATTCATACTCTTTATATGTGTGTTGTCAGTATTTAAATTACCACCAATTCTTTAGAATTAAAAAAAAATTAAATAAAAAAATGCTTTCTTGTTTTGTTTTTTTTTTAAAGTATGGCAGTGTTGTGGACTTATTTAAATCTATATCAAGAAACAACACCTTTATTTCTCTTAAACTAAAGAAAGTTCCAAAGAACTAACCAGTTTTAGAGCTTGGTAAGATGTACCTGCTGTAACACTTCTTATGGAAATGTTGGGAATAAAGAGGATGCAATTGTTATAAAATCAAGCCATTGCTTTGAATATATTCTTTTTTGCACTTCCATCTTCTTCTTCCAAAAATGAAAAAAAAATGGGAATTATAAATTAAACTACTTAAATTATAGTTATAAATAACTTTTTTCTCACAATCTAATATAGAACACTTTCTCGTTTGGGGTTTCAAAGAAAATGAAGGCAAGGAAGAAATATATTTTGTTTTTTCTTAGTAAATTTTATGAATCCAAGGGAATAGGTATGCTGCTTTCACCACCTGTGAAGGTATAATTACATTTGAGTTTGAATATGTCAGTCTAGTTCCAGATTTTGTACTGCTGAGATGACACAACCTGTTTTCCTTCATTACCTGTGGTCTCCCACCTTCTTGCATCCAAGCTTTTGGTTTTCTCTCTTGGGTTATCTGTTACCTCCATTAGATATTTTCTAAGTCACCCTATTATCATTTTCAAGTTTAGGGTGCATAGATTATGCCTATGTATCTAATGACACTTATGTTTTTAGCAGAATGTCAAAATACAATTAGAAATTGAAGTATTTCAAATTATAGAGGCCAAAAGAAAAAGTCCAGCTGTTAAAATTTTTTTTTTTTTTAATGTGTGCTAGGTTAATGTCAGGGTGTCATGAAAAACTATGAATGTGCAGATGGCGCTACCTATGTGTGACCCTATGGATGTGACATGGCATGAGCAATTTTGACCCTAGCTCCAAACCGTC
Organism: Loris lydekkerianus; assembly: GCA_963574355.1. Classification (NCBI taxonomy): domain Eukaryota; kingdom Metazoa; phylum Chordata; class Mammalia; order Primates; family Lorisidae; genus Loris; species Loris lydekkerianus. The sequence continues at coordinate 28,835 of CAUYPK010129901.1, forward strand.
AAGCCTTGTTTACCCCTTTTCATCCCCCACTTTAGTCAGTTAAAATTCTTATTGAACAAGCTTGTAAAATAGACCCTGTGCCTTTCTCGGGTCAAAGTCTGTCTCATACATTCATTATTTGTGCTCCCACAGAATCCTGCGCCAGGAAGCATGTGCTGGCTCTGATTCTGACTCTCACTTGGTATCATTCTTACTTACAATGTTAAGAGAACATGCTGAAATTGCAGCCAGCTATCTACTTGAGCCAAAGAAAAGCCCAGGACAGTAGGTGGCAGGCATTAAAATACTTGCCTGGACCTCAGATTGCAGCAGTATTATCTTCTTTGCAGCAAACAGAAAGGTGTGAGTACCAAAGGCAAGGGCCACCTGGGAAGGAGGCAGCAGTAAGAGGTTCACAACAAAAAAACCACTTCAGAAATCATCTGTTACATTTTTTCACAATGCATTTTTATTCAACAGTTTATTCGGTACAGTTCAACAATGTCTCAAAGCGAATTACAGGCAGTCCTCAAGTTGCAAATATACGGCTTATGTACAACTCACACTTACAAATGGAGGCTATGATAGGTAATAGGTACCTGTTTCAACTTCCATACAAATTCAACTTAAGAACAAATCTACAGAACCTACCTCTTTCAGAACCCATCTCTTTCCAAATCCAGAGACTTCCTGCCTATATCTAAATCAGATGGGTGTGTCCTCCAAGGATGCTTTGGATGTCTTTTGTTTTTGTTTTTGAACCAGAGAGAAGATGAGAAAGGGAAAAATAAAGGAACTAGATAAGTCAATAGGATTTGGCAAATGCAACACTTTCAGCAATCTCCAGGCATCTGTAGGCACATGGAGTCTATTACATCATAGATGTTCTAATGAATCAGCAGTCAACATACTGAGAACCCTGCCTACAGCCCTGGAGGAGCAGGTAGAATCAACTCTCCATGTCTTCATGCCACAACAGATGGTGTGGAACATATATCTGCTGACTATCCTTCATTTCTTAAATCAGAGAAAAATGACAGCAATTTATTTTTCATTCTCTAGGTTTAATTTCTTACTTCTATTAAATGAATAGGAGTCACTAATTTCCTGCTGCATCATTACTTACTAATTACACCAGCTTTAAAGTTCAAAAGAATTAAGAGTGTCATCCCCAAATCCTTTTAGAGTACAAAAGGAGACTTTGTAAAATTATATGCTTTTCCATGGCCTCCAAATATACAACTTATCTATTCTGGCATTTAAACTGATTGTCGCTTTTTTATTTTAATTCTCATTGTGTGTAGCACGGGGTGCCATGTTAATTGTTACTTTTCAGGTTGCCCTATAATCTTTCCTTTTGGTTTCCAATTATGAACTAAAAATTGCTTGTTGGTTTGGGGCCGTAGTACAGAACAGTGTTCAAGGTCACTTGTCACGTGACCATTACTGACATCCCAGTCCTTGAATCCTCTTACCAGTAAGTCCCAAATACACTTATTAGTTCAAGGCAGGAGCACATATTGTTATCAGAATCATGTAGCTCCAGTCATTCTTGTTCTGGTGCCTCCTCTCCTAGAATGCTATTTCGTGGTAAGTTAAATGTCTATTTGCATTGTCGTCAGAACCATAGGGAGAGATTTGAAGATCTATAGAAATAAAAAGCTTTATATAATTCAAATCAAGTTTGAGTGTCTACATTCAGGGGAGACCAGCTGATCCCAACTGGACCAGTGGCCATACATGGGAACCAACTCAGCAAGTCCTGCTACCCCTACATTGGAACTGTCTCAGCGCATGAAGACAATTTCTGCTTCCCAATCCTATGAGTTCAACCCCAGCCAATCTGGTAGAAGACCAAATTCTACCAGACTATCTTTAAAAACCTTAGCCCCCTCCCCCAATCTTCAGGGAGATAGATTTGAGAAATTCTTACCATCTCCTCACTCAGTACCCTGCAATATTAATTTTTTTCTTGGCCACACACACTAAAAAATTGTTTTGAGTGTTTTGGATGTCATCCAAAGCATCTACACCCTGCAGAACAGCATGCTGTCCTCCTTGGCTGATCTTTCTGTCACTCAGACATACCAGGTCATTTTCAGCTCCCACCTTGGCTGTGGCTATACATCTCTTTACCAATTCACTTACTGGTAAAGAGGTTACCAACACCCGGGTTATCTGCTTCCTTTATTCTACTCCAAATTATCTGAACATTTATTTAAGCGATGATAGTTCTGTGATCTGTATTACATTTTTACGTTAAATCATAAACTCCGTGTTTCATTGTTTTCCGTTTTTCTCATTTATTAATATAAGCATTTTAATGAAGTATTCTCCTCTGCTTTTAGCACAGTTATTCATAGACTCATTGGGTCTTCTTTCTCTCCTAAAACTGTTATAATAAACTACTATCTGATTAAGTTTTAATTGTCCTTTCATCTCAAGTCTTTGACTTACCTTGCTTACCTTCACTTCCTACCTACCTTCTGTCTTTCTAAGATTTCTTAATTTTATATCAAAAGATGCATAGTCATTTTGCTATCAGTTCTGAGAATACTGACATCTCCTATGCTCCTAATTTGGGTGTCATCTGTAAAATGTATTAGTTTACATATAATTTTATGTTTTGTCATATGTAATATCCCCAAATATTCCTTTGTTGGTATTTTTATTATTCTCTTGATCTCACTGCTTTAAGTACTGTCTTTATTAAAACACAAACAAACATTGTTTTCTCTGTTTCTGAAGTGTCAGGCACTGTATGTGATACTGGGGATACAAGGATGAAGAAGTCACAGTCCTTGACTTTCAGGACTAGCAAGTGAGCAGTTTCAGTCAGCAATGAGACATATATTGTACTACGGGTATAGACAATGTGCCATTGAAACATAGAAGAATGAGGGAAGATTTTGCCTGGGGATTGTTTTGATAGATCCAGGCAGAGAAGTAGATGGAGGTAATTTTTAGACGGCGTGACTCTGATCAAAGGCATTGAGTTATGTAAGAGTGTGGCACATTAGAAAATTGTAAGTAGTTTTCCCTGATGGAATATACATGGTCAAGAGGAGATGACCAATATACTAAGACAAAAACCTGTTTTCTAACTGACAGTGGTCTTCCTATGGCCCTTCAGTTTATTGTTGTGAAACACAATCAGCCTTGCCTTACCTATTCAGTAACTTTCCCGGAGATGCCTATACGTGTGTCTGAGTGTTCAATCCCTGGTTCTACGGCACAACTTTCAGAATGGTTGGTGTCAACCTTTTTGTTTTATAGTTCATTTAAGATAATGTAAAGTCTTTCATTCAAGCTAAACTGTAGATTCACAGAAGAACAGAATTCTTAAGTTTACTCGTTCTTGGCATAGGAAATCTACAAAATAGTTGAAATATATACAGCTTCTTAGCTAGTTTGAAGAAAAGAAATGAGAATGTTTTTCTCTTCAAATGTAAAAGAGTACTTTCTGGTAATAAAAGCATTTGGCAAAAGCAAAAATTTGTAAGCCTTTTTTTTTTTTTTTTTTTTACTTACAAGAAAAAAAGAAAACTCATAGCTAGATCTACTGACAGTGTTCAAGAATAACAGTGGCAGAGAAAAGGTTATGATTGTTTAGGTGGCATGAACTAAATGAGTGTGCACGGGTTACTACATAGTATTGTCTTTGGTAGGAAGAGAGAAATTACTATAGTGATGAGTTGCTACATGGGAAATATAATAACTGAATGATACATATTTTTTAGATATTTTAAAACTAGCCATACACATTATCCAATCAGCACTTGTTCTTTCCCATAATTTGGGGGTTTAGCATTTGCTACTCTGTTTTTATGAATCTTCATTTCACAAAAGCATGCATTCCAAACACCAAACCCAGGTCCCAGATTCAAATCAAATGTGCTTCTGAAACTTCTCAGTGTGGAAGGCAAAGCAGAAAAAAAAACAAACTTTAGCATGGCTGAAGAAAGAGTGGTAAATAAACCAATCATGGCCTTTGACTATTAATTTAACAGTTATCTCTTTTAAGAGTCACTTTCTTTTCTCTGCCAACAGGCAAAGAACACAGGCTGTAAAGTAATAAAATCGGGAAAAGTTTCAGTTTTGTGTGTGTAGCCCCTGCAGATACAAAACCTTCTAACTCCTTTTACTCAGATTCGATTAGATACAAATTGGAGCTGGCAGTAAACAACACCCCTATTCTTTGGGGATAAAGAAAATGAAATTTTTCTTTTTCTCATCATCATTTTGGAGAGGAAGTGAGAAAACAAGGCTACGGACACAAACAGTGTTGAGTTTTCTTCCATTAAAGTCCAAGGATGGTATAATCTAATAGATTCCAAACTCCAAGCACAGATACTGAATGTTTAAATTATTTTGGTTCCATATTAGGCCCAGAGCTACATTTATATAGCATTTTTAAAAATAGCTACTGGATATGCTGCCATATATGAGAGTTTAATACAGACAAGATGAGGAGGGTGAATTTAAATTGGTTCCATGCTTCTACAAAGAAAAGTAACCTGGATGTCAACTCTAAGAATGCATTTGTTACATACTCTGTTGCTCCTCCATGTAGGAGTTTTGCTCAAGTTCTTTTGTCCAAAAGGGAATCAAAAGTTCCTTCTCTCTAAATCATGTCAAATATTTTCTTCTTCTGAAAAACTAAAATAAAATATAGACATTATTGTATGCAAATAATTATTAAATAAAAAGTATCCCTGACTTATTATATACTTGCTTTAGAGTACTTAAGCTAACCATTCACAGAGAATGTTCTATTATGGGTTACTATTTTATACTTAAGATTACAGCTATTTGGCCACGATGCATTGAAGGTTACACCTTAAGATAATTTTCTGTTTAAGGAGGTTAAATTTATGGTCTTTAAAGTCCTTGCAGTACTAGGTGTGGAATCTGAAAAAATTAATACCAAATATCTTTGGTTTTGTCAACCCCCTTGACCTTTTCCCTCCTTTTTCAGTCCTCACCAAATCCAGGGCTTCGCCTCACCCAGAGTCTCTCCACTTGCCAAGTCCTCCACTCTTGGATCCCACTCTCTGTCCTCCACCTCTATCATCCCAGTACCCATTTCCTCTGCATTCTGCTGATGTTCAGTTTTATAACTTCTCCATTTTTTCTCTCTCAATCTAAAAGACTCCTCCTGGACATATTTGCATTGCTAATCAACCTGGGCCTTTAATTTCTAACTTAAACAATTCTATTGCTACACTCACAAAACCTTTCTCTACTTTCTTGCAATACCCATGTAGCAAAGGCCAATCCTGGAAGAAGCCAGCCCTCTGTCCTGTACTCCTGTGCCTAGATTGTAAACAACAATGCAGGAATCAAACAGCAGCCGTAGGGTTAGATGCTCCTGAAAAGTCAAGGTCTTCATCTATTTGGATGCATTGTTGTATTTACTCCCATTCTCATTAGCTGTTTTGAACCTTTGCCATTTTCCCCTTAGGTTTTTTTGTTTGTTTGCTTTGCTTTGACAATTTGCCTTAATTGGCTTCATGATCTTTTACTTACTGTAAAAAGAATGCCCCTTAGGTGTTCCTTCATATTCCTGCCACTTTCCCTAACCTATTTTTATCTACAACTATCTTTTTCTTTTCTAGAGTTTCGGTGAAAAAAAAAATGTAATGAAACAAACAATAACAAAATACACAAACATTCTTTTTTAGTACCTTAATTTCTTCTCATTATGCAGATTCCACTCTCGCATTCTTTATTTTTGTGGTTCCATCAAGATAACCAAATGGGAATATTTAGGAGGTATTTGAATATACAGATATGGAACTTAGGAAAGAAAACCTGACTGGAAATTTGTGTTTGGGATTCAGAAGCAAATAAAGATTAATTAAAATTGTGGCAGAAAAACAGTGGCTGTCATAGTGAACACAATAATATCAGTAGTTTCTTGTCTGTTTTCCCAAATCCCTTCCTCTTTCCGATTTCCTCTCTGAAATAATAACACTGGTATTAACACCATCGTCCCAGTAATAAATCTGGCATCATCTTAGACACCTCCCTTGTACACCGTCTTTACCCACTAACAAAGTCTTGTTATTTCTACCTGCCCAGCACCTCACGAGTCTCTGCTCTTTTGCCATTGCCTTAGTTCAGCTGCTTATTATCATTTTCGTGGTTGACACGATTTTCTGGTTGTTCTCTCTGCTTCCAGATTTCCTTTCCTACAACCTATCTTGCTTACATTTGTGAAATTAGTTGTGTAAAAATGAAAATTTGGTTATTCTATTTCTAGTTGCTAAAAGTCTTTAAGTAGCTCCCTATTCACAGCAAAATAAAACCAAGACGGGCATATCAGCCCCTTCCTTATCTGGTGCTTGACTATCTGCAAAGTCATTTCTTTGCACTTCCTACACTTTCTCACCAACTCCATGGAACTACTTGCTATTTCTACTATGCATTATGTGTTCTCTGATGAACATTAACTTTAGTTCTGTTTTTTTTTTTTCCTTCCTTCCCCCTCCCTCCAACTCCCTTCCCTTTTTCTTTTCTTTCTTTCTCTCTTTTCGCTCTCTTCTCCCTTTCTCTCTTTTTCGTCTCTTTCTCCCTCCCTCCCTTCCTTCCTTCCTTTCCTTTTCCTTCTTGTTCTTACCACTTTCCTTCTTTTCTTTCACTTTTTCTCAGTTCTGTTCTCATCCTTTCCTTGGCTAACTTCAACTCCCAACTCTAACATAGCCTTTTCAAAAAATATTTGTCAGGCTGGGTTATGTTCCCTGCTTCCAATTTTCCTCTGGTTTTCTATGCTCATGGCTACTCATCATAATTGTTCGCATAGTTTATGCACTAAAGAAACCATGTTGGTGACATTTTAAACCTTCATTCCCAGCACTTAGCACATACCTGAGACATAGGGAACACACCCAGAATGCAAGATTTGGTGAATAAACTAAAGAAACATCCTAGTTATTATTTGCCCTGCTGTTTCCATATTAGCATATGTTAGCATTTACAATGAGGATTTGGATAGTAATAGACCTAAATCTGTAGATTATGATGCAAAATATTTTTAACTGTTACCATTTTCCTGCTCTGATTCAAGTAAGATTCCCTTGCTAGCTTTCTTCTGGCACTAATCACATACCTATTTTCCCCTCTACCTTTCTGGGCTTTAAGTTCTTTAAGAACCTTATCTCTGTTCATTGATGTATAATCAGTATCTGACACTGCATAGGTTTTCAACAAAGATATGGAATTCACTAATTAATTGATTCCTTTCTGGAAGAAGTCTAGGGGGGAATTTGTTCTTGATCTTATTAGATAATCTCATTTCTGATTCTCTGTTGGATAGTTGCCTTTCTTCCCAGTTTCCCTGATTATGTTATAGATTTTACATATTAAGACATAAATTCACTGGTTTTCTATATTTATTTTTAAACTTGTTTTAAAAATACTATACACACAATAATTTTATGCTATATATATATATATACCTATGTTAAAATATAGGATATGTGAATTATAGCGCAATAAAGATGTTATTAAAAAAGATAACTAAAAAACAAAAACTTACAAATCTGTCATTTTAATCCAAAGGAAAGCTTAAAATAATAACCACCTATATAGTACTGTTAAAGGCAAGCAAGATACAATCATTATTCAATAATACTATTTAATAATATTATAATATGAAATTATTAAAAATAAGGCAGGTTATGTGGAAACATTACTTCTTACTTGTTAAATAATTTCCAGATAACATGTTTGAACACTTAGCTTTGCATCACATTGCAAAACTTACCTGTAAGATTCCTTATGAATGAAATAATTATCTTGATTTTCTCTTCAATATTTTAGAATCTACTATATCTTTAGGATCTGGAATAGCTTTTATGAAGATAAGAACATAGTGGCCCTGGTCAAAGAGAGGAAAGAAAATGAGTAGCCACAAACTTGGTATTGAGTGTCTAGACCAACAAATTATAGATTTAAATTGTCATTTTGACTATATAATCATCTCACCGAGTGATTTGGAACAGATTATTTAATTGTATGCTCTTTTCAGTTGTAATCATACCAAATAGCCTACCTATTTTTCCAGACTGATGTTCCATTTCATTCTCCCTGCTTGCTTAGTGCTTCTCTGTGTATGTTATTTTGACCCCTCATCAGGATATTTCACTTATTTGTTGAAAGAAACATTTATTGAGCCCCCACATTTCCTGGCTCAGGACTACATATTGTAGACACCAGGTTGAATAGGACACTGTCTTTGTCACAAAGATTACTATCTAAAGATCAGCTGGCAGCAAAAAGTTCTTATAGTTATGATAGGTAGAAAGTGTCTAGGTTGAGATCTCTAGTACCTGTACTATTAATATTCTTAAATGTAGTTTCATCCAAATCTCTAAAAATAGAGCCATACTAACAATGAAAATCATAAAAAATTAATTTTAAATGCTCAAGCAACAGGTAGCAACTTAAAAACTCAAAGAGAAATGTTGAAGAAATGTAAAATCCCAGATGGTATGAATGAAAAGGGTTTAATTGGGCTGGAAGAATAGAACCCTCCCCCCCCCGGAATTTCTAGAGTCCTAAAGAATAAGAAAAGAACAATTTGTACTGGTTCAATTCTTGGTACCCATATAAATGCAATATTAGTGAATTCTGAAATCCCAAACTTTTTAAGATATAATACTTACTCTGGCACTAGACTTTTTAAGTGTTGTGACTTTGTACGCATCACGTATACAAAACAGAACTTTTCTTATTCGCATGCAGTGATGACAGAAAAATAATAACTCAGTTTGGCAAAGGCACACTTCTGAATCTTATAAGTATATTGGGCTAACCACTGTGCCACATTCCAGGTGTGGATCTTCATCAAATTCCCCTGGGAAATTCTAACTCTGTTATTCACCTGATAAAACCTTAACATCTACCTATTGTACCCCTGCACCATGGCAGCTGAACATTGCTAGGGAACACCATGACGTTGACTGGTCTTTCATTGTACCCATGACTCTGGTCTTAAATGGGCTCTCCACACTGCTTACCCTTCTCTTTGCCCTTTCTTAGTAGATTTGATATTTTTACATTCTCTTTCATTATCTTCCTACAGTACCTCTTCCCCCTTCAGGTTAAGATGATGACCATATAGCTTTTTTTTTTTTTTTTTTTTTTTTAATAAAATGTAAATAGTTATATTTTTTTCTGGGTATTCACTATCAAATCTACCAGCCTTTTCTGCTTCAGTATCTACATTATTTTTGCCTTGGTTAGTATTAAAATACATGATGTTCCAGCACACACCAAAAGTTAGTTTCTCCCCACTTTCAGACCCCATCCCCTGGTTTTTAAAGGTTTTATTACAGCAATGGCTCATCCACTTTCACAGGTAATAATTTTGATCCATGTATAGAATAATACCCAACAGAATGAAAAATATATAGAAATCTCCAATATTAAAAAACAAATTCTTCAGATACAGAAGGAAGAGCATGAAGAGACATAGGGAGAAGATGGCCATCTACCAGCCAAAGACAGAGGGCTTAGAAGAAACCAACAATGCCTACATTTATATCTTAGAGGACCAGCCTCCAGAAATGAATGTATAAATTTAGGATAAACTGCTGCTGGGCTGATGGAACCACTTCACGGTGCATTGATCCTCTAGGGACCCTCCAACTTAAAGCCACCATTCCGCCAGGACTTGGTTCAAGGAAACCAAGGACCTGAACCCCACTTTGAGGAGTTATTTTGAATGCTGACATAATGTAGAACCAGATAAACAAGGTAAACCATAGAAATCCATTTTATGCCCACTGCAAAAAATAAAATGCAAGCAACATTCCAAGTCTGTAGCAGATTATAAAGAACTGGTAGTGATCCCTGGTATCAAGATATTTATGTATTCTTTGATGGTCTTGACTTTGATTTTCTGTAAGCCCTGTGCTTTTAAGAAAATTATAGCCATTAGCTAATATTTCATCTAGAAAAAAGCAATTATATACATACTTCTTCATAAAATAATGTATTAATATTTCAACTCAGATTTTTTTACATGTATTATATTTCAGGAGTATTGTTTTCCTTTTTAATTGATACAAAACAGATGTATGTATTTTCGTATTCATATGATGATTGTTGTTGTAGTGCTTATGATGGGAAGAAACCTGAACAGTGTCACAAAGCACATATGGGTGAGTGGCATAAGAATTTTGCAATGAATTGTATATACACTTCTTAATGCAATAGATTTCTGTTAGTGGAACATCTATTTCACAAACAACTCTTGTGGAAAGCAAAGCAAAACTAGCTCTCTATTGTCCATGCAGAAAAAAAGCCAAGGCAGGTAGATTGCTTGAACATAGGAGTTTGAGACCAGCCTGAGCAGGAGCAAGACTGTTTCTAAAAATAGAAAAAATCAGCTGGACTTTGTGTTGGGCCCCTGTAGTCCCAACTACTTGGGAGGCTGAGGCAGGAGGATCACTTTAGCCCAAGAATTTGAGGTTGCTGTGAGCTATGATGACACCTCAGCACTCTACCCCAGGCAGATGACACCTCAGCACTCTGCCCAGGGCAACAGAGTAAAACACTGTTTCAAAAAACACAACAAAAAAAAAACAACCTCAAAAAGCTGGGACAACCTAAGACAGGATATGGAGAGGCTGCACAGTGGATTACATTCCTAGTACCCAAAGACAGGTAAGATCACTCTGCGTTCAGTCAACCTAAGACAGGGACCAAACCATTGATGTTTGTATCCCTGTGATGGGTAAGACTGAAACTGCAAGAGCAGGCAACCTAAGACAGGGGCTATGTTTATCCGCCATACAAAAAATAAAAGAGGGAATTGTTAGGCCCTGCCATGTGCCTGAGGCCTAGTGCAACGTCTGGAGCCTGACTAGAAGTAGATCCATCGAGCTACTTCCATGTAGCAATGACTCAGCAAGGCCTGGCCTGAAACTGTCTCTACCTAGATTGGCCCAACCCTGTCACGCATCTCATCCCCCGCCTTCTTTCCCTGCCCCTTCCCCACGCTCTATATAAGCGGCTGCTTGACGCAATAAAGTTGAGTTCCTGCTAAAAAAAAAAAAAACAACTGAATATAAAACTGCCTTATGACCCAGCAAGCCCATTTCTGAGTATATATTCAAAGGAGGAGAATCCAGTGTATAGGAAAGAAATCTGTGCTCCAATATGTAAACAGATCTATTCATAACAGCCAAGATGTGAAATCACTGTGCTCCAATATGTAAACAGCTCTATTCATAACAGCCAAGATGTGAAATCAGCCTAAGTGTCCATCAGTGGATAAATGGATAAAGAAATCATAATACATTTACACAATAGAATATTATACAGCTATAAAAAATAAATGATATTATATCATCAAATATTATATAATATTTATATATGTTTATAATATATAAACATATATAAATATTTATATATGTTTATAATACATAAACATATATAAATATTTATATATGTATATAAATATTATATAGCTACAAAAAAGAAATTATGATACATTTCATAATAGAATATTATACAGCTATAAAAATAAATGGATAAAGAAATTATGATACATTTACATGATAGAATATTATACAGCTATAAAAAAATAAAGGATATTATATCATCAAATATTATATAATATTTATATAAATATATATATTATATATTATATATAAAATACAGCTACAAAAAAGAAATTATGATACATTACATAATAGAATATTATACAGCTACAAAAAATAAATGGATAAAGAAATTATGATACATTTACACAATAAAATATTATACAGCTACAAAGACATTTGCAATAATATGGATGGAACTGGAGAACATTATGTTAAGTAAAATAAGCCAAGTGCAGAAAAACAAACTTCCATGTTTTCACTCATATGTGGGAGCTAAATATTAAAAAACAATTTATCACATGAATACAGAGAGTAGAATAGTGGCAGTTAGGGACTGAAAAGGATATTGGAGAGCAGAGAATAAGGGTACATAGTTAATGGATGCAAAAGTCTAGTTAGATAGGTAGAATTAACAATATTTGATGGCACAATAAAGTGATTATAATCAATGTAAGTTATTATATCCTTAAAAATAACCAAAAGAGTGTGATTAGAATATTCATAATGCAAACAAATGCTAAATGCCCGAGGTGTTGGATACCCCAGTCACCCTGATTTGATTAATCTCCATTGTATGTCTGTATCTAAACATCACAGGTTCCTTATAAAGATATATGATATGCATAAAAGAAAGAAAAATTAAAGGAAAAGCCTACGTCTCTCTCTTCATGGTTACTGCCATGTTTTTTATTCATGTATTTATTCATTCCTTCAACAAATAAATGTGAAATACCTAATATATGCCAGAAAAAAGACTGAGGTTATACAATGAACTAAGTGTATACTATGCCCATGTCTTCTGAATATCATATTAAAGTAAATTGTCAGTATAACATATACTGACAACATATCAGAAATATCATAATTTTGAGTAGGCATTATATTGGGAAGTCCTGGAGTATGTAATTTCTTTTATTTTTCTTGGAAAGATTGAGCTGGGGATTGAGTATGTTGGAATTGGAATATTCCATCCTGATCATAGTCAATGCATTCTCCAAAACATAGACAAGTTTTTAAGTTGAGAAAGTTTCAAAAAAATATCATTCAGATCCTGGAAAGAAAAGACATAATTAATGAATGTTTAAAAGAAGATAGAAAATACTTAATCAAAATTGTTCTGATTATATTATGTTATGTCTCAAAAAAAGATACTACTAACCTTACATTCGGGGCCAATATTTATACCTAAATGTTATTTGATAGCACAGTATAAAAAAATCTATATTTAAGTGAATATATTCATTAGTTAAATTATGTTATTGTTAATTTCCCTTCCTGATCTTTTTATTTGGAAGTATGCTAACTCAGGTGAATCTCACCATACTCACTTATACAAGGAAAAGTGATGATCAGACGAAATTATACATAAGGCATGGAAGTTTGCTCTTTAAGGGACTTCTAACATGAAACCTTATGAAACAAATTATTCCATCGTTTCTTTTGGTAGTAAATGCAATGAATTAGAAGTATGTATTAAAATTAATTAATTTAGTTAAATGTGAAATTTATTGTCATGTTATCCACATTTATAATGACATCAGATGATATCATTGGTATCTCCCACATCAATGAGATATATATATCATGAGTGAAATAAGGCAACTGTATTTTTGTTAGAAAATATTCACCAATGAAAACTCCAGAGGAATTATATGCATGTATATATTACAAATATATATGTATACATTAATTATAAAATAACTGTGAAGTTGTCAATGCTTCTCAACCAGATCTGTTAGGAATTTTGAAATGTTAAAGTAACTTCTCTATTGATATTTGAATCATTTTTATATCCTTTTGAAATATTGTTCCATATGGAAACACATTATTGAAAAATTGAGAAATTATATATTGTGAAGAATATTTTACTAAAATTATAACTTTCCGATTATGCTGAGAAATAGAATATGTAGTTTTTCTGGAAAAAGAGGCCACAGGTCTCATGGCTGATGTCTTGATGAGCATGTCGTTGGTGACATCTAGTGGCCACATGTAGATTTGTTTAATCATTGTTTTTCAAAGTTTTAACAGGTCAATGTTGTATATAATTGTTAGCGTCAGATGTTATAAATTAAAGATTGGAACAAACTGGAAAAATCTAGTAAATTTCTTTTCTCCAGAAAAATACCTTAAAAACTGGTTAACATCAAATTGAAGGCAAAAAATAAAAGCAGGAAATTTTAGTGGATATTTTTACATTTTAAGACAACCAATGTGTGTAGAGAATAAAATTTAAAACAATTTGACCAGTAGGTTATATTGAAAATGAGTTTCCTCCTGCCATTATGTTTACCTGATGTGGAGATGCTCCAATTCTGAGTACAAGTACTGTACTTACATACTTATTTGTTCTAATAGGTGAATTTCAGTAATGTAAACTTATTTTTTTTTTTATGGAGGTAATCAAGTTACATGTGAACTTTTAACATAATATAAATGAAAGGTGAGAGAAAGGCAGAGACAAGATGGCTGACGGAAGCCAGCTTTCCACAGAGGCACCTGTACAGTAGCAGAGTTAAAGGACAGAAATTTAGCAAGTAAGCTGGTGGATCAGAGCTGCACCAAGAGAGAAGGTTAAAGAACACACATCAACCCCGCTGAGGCGAGCTGCGACCACAAGGATACAAACAAAAGGTACAAAATCCATCACCAAGTGGATGGGAGTCCCCTCCCCTATGAGAATGTCTCAGAGTGCCCAACAAGCAAATGAGCAGAGTTCAAAGGTCCTCCCACTACACTCCACGGGAGAGACCTTCTAAAAACTGGACCTGCACCCCCCACTAAGGTGCCATGGCATTCTTCTTCCAGGCATAAAACTGTATAAAACTGTATATGTTCTCTCCCTGCAATTATGAGCTCCCAGCACTCCCCTCCACTCTCACTCTGAGGTCTGGAGGCCTATCCCCCAGGAGTCCAGATTCTTGGGTGATTTCTTGAGGGGTGTGAACAGGGCCTGGGCTTCAGCTGGTCAGTGCTGATTCTGCAGCACATGAGTGAGGAGAGAACTGTCAGCTGAGAGGGAACCACACTGGAGCAGTGGTGCCCCGAAGTGTGGAGCAGCAGCCGTTTTTGGCAGCAATAGGGCATACCCCCAGATATTCCGGAGACACACCCCCTGTCTCTCTGGGCAACCAGAGGAGGCCGGGCTTCTTCTCAGGTGGCAACCACCGTGGAACAGATCTGGAACAGAAACGCAGGCCCCGTGAGTACAGAGTTTGCATGAGGCAATACCAGTATGGGTGGAGCATGGGGACTAGAAAAAGCACACGCAGCACAGCTAGGAGATTCTCTGGGTGGGGCTGATGCAGAGGACTGCTTTACTGAGCCTAAGGCGCACCCGGCCCTCAGGGGATCATAAGCCTATAGACAAAGGAAGGCAGGAGGCTAGAAGTGACAACTGATCATGCTGCAAATACAAACCTGCAGGAGCAAAGACAGGGCCTGAAGTGCAGGTTCTGGGAACTCAAAACAGCTTCTCTTCTGTAGGAGAATTTAGTAGGTCCAGAAACAAATTCCGCAAAGTTGTTCTGTTCTGTCAGTAACATCAATCAGGGGCAGGGCTGGAATTGAGTGAACACCCCCTAGCCTCCATCAAGCACCAAGGTTGTCAGGACTCACCTCCCCCTGCTGGATAAAGGCAGAGAGCAGCAGCCTGGCTGAGCAAACATAGATTTCCTTGTGATTCAGGCAGGTGCAAACCCCTAGAGAATCTGCTGCTTTGGAGGCAACTGGGTCACAGCCCTGTGGGGTTACCAGTGACTGGGTGTGACAGAGGTGCAAGGTGGGGAAGGAGGCATCAAACTTCCCAGACTAATCTATTTGCTGGGTGGGTCCTCCTGACTTCACAGAGCATCGGAGCAAGTCATATTTAAGTTGTCAGCAGACCCCTGCGATCCAGTTGCCAGAGACCTTTTAAACTCTCCCACCTAAGATAGGTGCTGACTGATACAATTGATTTGGAGCTTTTGAACTGAGCCAATCACTCGAGGACTATCCAGGTTGTGCCCTGGGTGTCTGGTTGTAGAAAGGTTTGATTTTCCTTTTCCAATTGTTACCTGTGGGGGTCAGGGTGACTTAATTGCTGGTATTTCTCTACATCTGAGACTTCAACCCAGAGTAACTGTTTCACTAGGGTCAGACAGAGACCAGCTGAAAACAAGACAGCTCCACTTAGCCCCACCGACCAAACAGGTCCCCAGTTTCTCAGGCAGTAGTACTGTATGAATCCTTGACAAAGCTCCAGGGGAAAAGTCAAATGGTGTAAAATAATCATGGGGCAGAATCAGTGGAAAAACTCTGGTAACATAAATAACCAGAATAGATCAACCCCCCCAAGGAAAGATATGATAGGTGTAACTGAAGATCATACTCATAAACAGGTGGCCGGGATGTCAGAAATCGAATTTAGAATTTGAATTGCAAACAAGATTAATAGAATGGAGGAAAATTTGGAATTAGAAATATAAGGAGCAATTCAAAAGTCAGAATTAGAAATTTGAGGAAAAATTCAAAAGTTGTCTCAAGAATTTAACGAATTTAAAGACAAAACCACCAAAGATTTTGACACTTTGAAGCAAGAATTTGCAGCCCTCAAAGATCCAAAAAATACAGTGGAATCCCTCAGTAAAAGAGTGGAGCAATCAGAAGAAAGGAGTTCTGACATTGAAGACAAAGCTTTTCAACACTCCTAAACTCTCAAAGAGGAAGTGAAATGGAGAGCAAAAACGGATTATTCACTCAGAGAGCTCTGGGATAATTCAAAGAAGGCTAATATCTGCCTCATTGGAATCCCTGAAAGTGATGAAGTGGCTTTGCAAGGCATAGAGGCCCTTCTCCATGAAACTATAAAAGAGAATATTCCAGACATGCCAAGAGATTCTGAAATTCAGATAGCAGACACTTTCAGACCCAAGCACGACTCAACTGGAATAAGATATCCCCCAGGCATATCATAATTAATTTCACGAAAGTTAATATGAAGGAGAAAATTCTGAAAGCAGCCAGACATAAGAAATCCATTAACTACAAAGGGAAGAATATTAGAATGACTGAAGGTCTCTCTGCTGAAACATTTCAAGCCAGAAGAGGGTGGTCATTGACTTTTAATCTCCTAAAACAAAAAACTTTCAGCCCTGGATCCTGTATCTAGCTAAACTGGGTTCCAGTTATGATGAAGAAATAAAATACTTTAATGACATTCATATGTAGAAGAAATTTGCCATAACCAAACCAGCTATTCAGGATATTCTGAGACCTATCCTTCATAATGACCAGCCCAATCCTCTACCACAAGAGTAAACTCACTCAGTAACTTTTGATCAAACTCCAACTTCCACACTGCGAAAAGAATTAAAAATTTCCAATGGACTTTTGAAAAACTCGATACCCAAAATTTTACCAAAGTGATCAATATTCTCCATTAATGTGAATGGCTTAAAGTGTCCTCTAAAGAGGCACAGTTTGGCTGACTGGATACAAAAACTCAGGCCAGATATTTGCTGCATACAAGAGTCACATCTTACCTTAAAAGACAAATATAGACTCAGGGTGAATGGATGGTCATCCATATTTCAGGCAAATGGTGATCAGAAAAGAGCAGGTGTTGCAATTCTATTTGCAGATACAATAGGCTTTAAACCAACCAAAGTAAGGAAGGATAAGAATGGTCAATTCATATTTTTTAAGGGTAATACTCTATATGATGAGATTTCAATAATTAATATTTATGCACCCAACCAGAATGCATCTCAATTTATAAGAGAAACTCTAACAGACAGAGCAACTTGATTTCCTTCAGCTCCATGATAGTTGGAGATTTCAGCACTCCTTTGGCAGTGTTGGATAGATCCTCCAAGAAGAAGCTGAGCAAAGAAATTTTAGATTTAAACCTAACCATCCAACATTTGGATTTAGCACACATCTACAGAACATTTCATCCAACAAAATTGAACACATATACTTCTCATGAGCCCACGAAACATATTCCAAAATCGATCACATCTTAGGTCACAAGTCTAACCTCAGCAAATTTAAAGGAATAGAAATTATTCCTTGCATCTTCTCGGACCATCATGGAATAAAATTTGAACTCAGTAACAACAGGAATCTGTATTTTCATACAAAAACATGGAAGTTAAATAACCTTATGCTGAATGATAGCTGGTTCATAGATGAGATTAAAAAGAAAATTGCAAAATTTTTGGAACAAAATGACAATGAAGACATGAATTATCAGAACCTCTGGGATACTGCAAAGGCAGTCTTAAGAGGGAAATTTATAGCACTGCAAGCTTTCCTCAAGAGAACGGAAAGAGAGGAAGTTAACAACTTAATGTTCCAGTTGCTTCCATCTCAAGCAACTGGAAAAGGAAAAACATTCCAACCCCAAACCCAGTAGAAGAAAAGAAATAACCAAAAT
>CAUYPK010129902.1:0-24748 GCA_963574355.1 Loris lydekkerianus
GTGGGCACCCGTAGTCCCAGCTACTAGGGAGGCTCAGGCAAGAGGATCACTTGAGCCCAAGAGTTTGAGGTTGCTGTGAGCTATGAGGCCACAGCACTCTACCAAGGGTGACAATGTGAGACTCTGTCTCAAAAAAAAAAAAAAAGTGTCAGACTTGCATGGTGTTTCTATACTGACAGCAGTTGGATTGGCAGTTACTGTATACGTGGTGGTCAGGCAGGAATCAAAACTAGCAGGGGGAGATACAGAGATGGCAGGAGTCAGGATAGGGCTGGGGGAGAAGGAGCTTACTACACATATACCAGGAGTAGAAAAATAGAAAAAATACTGTTTTACAGGTAAAACATCAATGGTTTGAAATTATTACATAAAACGTGTACATAGAACAGGTTCAAGTATAAATATCAATTTATTGTCCAAAACTATACTTAATTTTTTAAATGGAAGCTCTCAAAAGAATACACAATTAAGGGCTGGGTGAGGTGGCTCACGCCTATAATCCTAGCACTCTGGGAGGCTGAGGCAGTTATATTGCCTGAGTTCAGGAGTTCAAGACCAGCTTGAGCCAGAGCAAGACCTCATCTCTAAGAAAAAAAAAAAAAAAAAAAAATAGAAAAACTGAGGCAAGAGGATCGCTTGAGCCCAAGAGTTGGAGGTTGCTGTGAGCTATGATAACACAGCACTCTACCCAGGACAACAACTTGAGACTCTGTCTTAAAAAAAAAAAAAAAAATTCACAAATAAAAGATAGGAGGGAAAAAACATAGCAAAAAATATTAATTCTGAAATTTACAGAAAAAATATGGAACTGAAGACTGGGGTTTCCTTATGGACAGTGTGGTAGTAAAAGGACCATGGGTCCTTGTATGACTAAGAAAAAAGCCAGAAAAAGACAAAAGAACAATGAAATTGAGGTCCTCTTTTATTTATTTATTATTATTTTTAAGACAGAGTCTCACTCTGTTGCCCTGGGTAAAGTGCCATGGTATCATCATTGCTCACAGCAACCTCAAACTCTTAAGCTCAAGAGATCCTCTTGCCTCAGACTCCTGAGTAGCGGGGACTATAGGTACCTACCCTGATGCCTGGCTAGTTTTTCTATTTTTAGTAGAGATGGAATCTCTTGCTTAGGCTGGTCTAGAACTCTTAAGCTCAAGCAATCCACCTGCCTCAGCCTCCAGAGTGCTGGGATTACAAGTGTGAGCCACCACATCCGTCATACTTTTATTTTATTAAAGACCGAAAGTGCAAAGCATTGGGAGTTCCTGTTACTTTATTATGTACTATGTAGTTACTAGGGGTAGAAAACCCCACAAAAGGGCTACGTGTGGTGGTGGCTTATGCCTAAAATCCCAACACTTTGCAAGGCTGAGGCAAGAGGATTGTTTGGTCTCACTGGTTCAAGAATAACCTAGTCAACAGAGCAAGACCCTGTGTCTACAAAAAAATTTTGAAAATTTAGCTGAGCAGGGTGATACATGTCTGTAGTACTAGCTGCTCAGGAGGCTACAGCAGCAGGAGTGATTGAGACCAGGAGTTCGAGACTGCAGTGAGCTACAGGGGTACCTCTAGACTCCAGCCTAGTTAACAGAGCACAGGGCAGGAAGAAGGAAGCAAGCAAGGAAGGAAGGCCCATGAAAGGATTTACGTGCTTAGAGAAAGGAAAGGAGAGGCCAAGTCTTGTACCTTGCCACTCAAAGGTCCAGGAAGAGAAAACTCAGTCCACGGCAGAAACTGAGAAGGGACTAATAAGGAGCTCAAGAGAAATATGTCAACAAGGAGGCACCTCACACGTGATCACTTAGCAGAAAGTACAGACTTACCGAAGGGCCCCAGGTGACTCTCCAAACCCCAGTCACTTGACACTTTTTGAGAATTCCAGCCACCAAGAGCCAGACTGACTTGTGTGGTTTGGACTCTGCCTTCACTTTTCTTGCTAGTGGATCTTACAGTCCTGTGGGCATCGGGACTTAAAAATTGTGAATTTGTGAATCAGAATTCAGCTGTGAATCTAGAATCTCTCATCAACTAGCTGAGCCATGTGGTCTTACACAAATCACTTCTCCTGTTTTCTCCATCTGCAAGGTGGAATCATAGCACCTACATCACAGGGCAGTAGTCAGCTGCAAAGGACTCAAGCAGATCTCTGAGTCACACTATAAATGAGACCTAATATTATTACATATTCTGAACAGTTCTTTGAATGGTAATGAAAATTAACTCATCATCAGTTTATGCAGTTTGAGAATTAAATGAATTTTAAACATTTTGCACATAAATTTACAGTTGAAGTCATAACATGAAGTCTAGCTGTGTGATCTTGTGCACCTTACTTAACCTCTCTGTGCCTTTTACCTTATATGTAATAGTTAGTAATATGTAGAACCAATCTCATAGAATAGGATTATATTAGTTTCCTTTCATAAAGCACTTAGATCTATACCTAGAATATAATTAAATGTTCACACGTATAATCCTAGCACTCTAGGAGACTGAGGCAGGAGGATTGCTTGCACTCACAAGTTTGAGAGCAGCTCTAGCATAATTGAGACTCCCATCTCTACTAAAAATAGAAAAACTAAGGCAAGAGGATCACTTGAGCCCAAGAGTTGGAGGTCACTGTGAGCTATGATGCCATGGCACTCTACCCAGGGCAACATCCTGAGACTCTGTCCAGAAAAAAAAAAAAAAAAAAAGAGAGAGAGAGAGAGAGAGAGAATATGATTAAATGTAACACAAGTGCTTGTTTTTTGTTTTTGTTTTTGTGACAGAGTCTCACTCTGTTGTCCAGGCTAGAGTGCCATGGTCTCAACCTAGCTCACAGAAACCTCAAACTCCAGGGTCCAAGCAATCCTCCTGCCTCAACCTCCTGAGTGGCTGGGACTATAGGAACCCACCACAACACTCAACTAATTTTTTTCTGTTTTTAGTAGAGATGGGGTTTCGCTCTTGCTCAGGCTGGTCTGGAATTCCTGAGCGCAAGGGATCCTCCCACCTTGGCTTCCTTGAGTGCTAGGATTACAGGCATGAGCCACCAAGCCAGCCCAGGTGCTTGTTTTAAATAAACAAAATGACCTGTTGTGATTATCCAAGGTGTAGCACAGCCACCCCCTCCTTCTACTTGTTTTTCTGTACTTCAGTGCCTATACCATAGGGTGAGCAGGGACAGGGAAAGCAGAGAAAAATCATAGCAATTTATTTTGCCTTTAATACTAGAGCAATATGAGCTTGAAATGTCACAGATAAAAGCCAAAAGACTACTCAGGGAAAACCTTTCCTGGTAGCATATTAGTGGTTTGATTTTACAGTTGAAGACACATATTTATTTATTTATTTTTTGACTTTTTAAACTTTTTTTGTTTTGTTTTTATTAAATCATAACTGTGTACATTGATGCATTTATGGGGTTCAGTGTACTGACTTGATATACAATGTGAAATGCTTACATTGAACTGATTAACACATCCATCACAATCATATTCTTTTCTTTTTCTTTTCCTTTTTTTTTTTTTTTTTTTTTTTTTTTTTGTGGACGTGTCTTAATATTTCACCCTGGGTAAAGTGCTGTGGAGTCACAGCTCACAGCAACCTCAAACTCTTGGGCTTAAATGATTCTCTTGCCTCAGCCTCCCAAGTAGCTGGGACTACAGGCTCCTGCCACAATGCCCAGCTATTTTTTGGTTATAGTTGTCATTGTTGTTTAGCAGGCCCAGGCTGGATTCAAACCCACCAGCTCCGGGGTATTTGGCTGGTGCCCTAGCCGCCGGGCTACAGGCGCCCAGCCTATATTCTTTTCTTAATAGTTTTGAAATGTACCATTGCATCATGCAACTTAGGTTTTCACCCCTGAAAACACATATTTAAAAGCATTAATTTCCAGCAATGCTCTACTTTTCTAGTGATTGAAATATTTGCATTCACCATCCAGAGCCCTTCCTTCCTGGTATTGAGGTGTCTGTGAAGACACATCAATAAACATGATGTTGCTTCATGAATGAGTATAGCTCCAGAACAAAGGGAATCAGTCTTAAGGATGAGCTGGGCAGCTAGTCTATGGTAAATGGAGGATAAGTTAAGTTACGTTTCTCAGGATACCCTTCTCTCTCTGATTTAATTAGAGTTGGGCGAACGTGTATGATCTCTGAGACAGAAGTAAAGCCATCATCCTCTGAAGATGATTGCAGGTTGGAGCCACAAGAAATAGACACAGAGGTGCCACTGGATCCCAGTTTGCCCTTGTTCTCTCTGGTTCCATGTCCACTATCCGGACTGCTGGCCCTCCTGACTAACAGCGGCCCCAGACCAGACAGTTCCTACAAACTCTGGGAGGTGGTAGCCACAGGACCTGGCCTTCCATGCCAGCCTCCCTACCCAGTCTCACTTCAGCAGCTGTCAGTACTGGCTTCCAGACTCCCCTGTGAGCTCTGACACATTCACCCATACCGGTGCTGCTAGGTGACTACTCTCCAACCCTTCGACAGCTACTACTGTCCTTCATCCCCAGCTCCTCCCTCAATTATACAAAGCCTCATATTTATAAATCCTTTCTTCTACCATACTCTGTGGCCCTGCTTTCCTTTCTTCTATTTCTTTGTTGTTGTTTTTTTTTAAAGCAGAGTCTCACTCTGTCACCTGGAGTTGAGTGCCATGATGTCATCATAGCTCACAGTAACCTCAACCTCTTGGGCTGAAGTGATCCTTTTGCCTCAGCCTCCCAAGTAGCTGGGCCTACTGGCCCCTACCATAGCACTTGGCTAATTTCTCTATTTTTAGTAGAGATGGGATTTTGCTCTTGCTCAGGCTGGTCTTGAACTCTCATGCTTAAGAGATTCTCCCGCCTCGGCCTCCGAGAGTGCTGGGATTATAGGTATGAGCCGCTGTACCCAGCCAGAAAAGAAAACGACCCTGCTTTCCCGACTGACTGAAACAAACAATGTTTCATCCGGGCCACGGTCAGGCCACAGATCCTATTCCCTGCCTCCCAGTGGGGACCCTCCACACAAGTGCCTCGTTACCTATGTATGTGTCCACCAGGATTAGAGATTTTATGTGTTCGGATCTGTGCCAGATCAGGAATAAGACAGCCCTGACCTATTGGAATTCACAATCCGACTGTGCAGAGGGGATCTGACACATATTAAAAAACTACCTCAAGCAGCAAACCAGGGTCTTACTCCCAAGGAGGTGCCCAAGACAATTCATTAAGGTATCAGAAGATTACAGATTTTACTGATATTTGTTTTACCTCATCTTTTTCTCTCCTACATGTACAAAATATAAATACATGGAACCTCTATAGGTTGACGACCCAAGGGACTGTAATAAACTGGTGAATGGAAGGAACCAGGCCTTCTGTACTGATACCTACATGTGGGGCATGTCTGGTCTATGAAAATTAGACCAACTTAAGGAGGTGGTCAGTGTAGGGAGGTGGTCAACTATGGAGGTTCTAGTGTTTATATATTTATATGTGAGTATATACTGATGCTTTTTTATTCCTGATAGGCGTGTGTGATCAGAAAGGTTGGATCCTTGGTACGAGGCATTGCACAATAAGTACCATTAGGAAATCAGAACAAGGAGCTTTCGCTGTGCTCTAGGGGAAAAAGGATCTCATCTGGCGGCCCCGCTTTTCACACACCACCTCTTACCACCACCACCAAAGGGCTGCTGCTCCTCTGCCACTGACCAACTCACCTCCTGTACGGGGCTTCTTTACTGGCTGCTCCCTCAGCCTCAAGTGTCATTTCTGCCGTCTTTCCTGGCTGCCCCAGTGTGTCACTCAGCTCCTATCCTATTTGATGTTTCATTTCCTTGGTGGTTGTTTGGAAACTCCAGGGACTGATTGAGAGGCTTCCTCTGTATTGTTCCTAGCTGTACCTGTAGCACCTAGTATTGTGCCCAGCGCGCAATACATGCTCAGGAAATACTGTTGAAAGAAAGAAGGAAAGAAAGAGGGGAAAGGAGGAGGCAGGTGGATGGAGGGACCACAGAGGCACAGGGAGGGTAGGGCAGCGTTCCACCAGCTACACAGCTTTTTCCTCCTGCTAATGGCCCTTTTGGGGGAAAATTATGCCCTCCCAAAGCAAAAGCAACAGACCTGCTGCTTTTGTTTTTGCTCTGAAATTGTGGCATTCACTGTTTCGCAGGTGGCAGGTGGCTTCCTTCCCCAAAGGACGGTTCTCATTACAATCCAGGTTTCAGGCAGTACCTGAGTCAGCTCAGAGTAGAAGCCCAGAGGTTTCGCCAGCCCTGGCCAGCCGCTGATGCTGGCTCCCTGCCTCAGGGGAAACAGTTTTCTGTTTATTTTAGTTAGTTTTGCTTTTTTTGTTTCCTTGTGCAGTTTCAGCAGCTTGGCTGAGCAAGTTATTTTAAATGTCCGAGCACTGGGGTCTTTTGATTCTGAGTTCATGCTCCCACCCCTCCTCTCCCTTGTTGTTGACCCTAGTTATGCCCCAGCCTTCTATTGACCACCATGGGGGCCGGTGGGGGGAGACCAGAGAGAATTCACAGCTTGCTCACCAGAGTTCTAGGCTATCTCTCAATGGAATCCAGAATTGTGAGCCATGAGTATATATGGCTTTCAATTCATCTGGCAATCGTATGTCAATTTATTTCATTGCCTCATTGATTTTCATTCATTTATTTATTCAACTAATATTTATTGTACTTACTATGTACCAGGGACTTTTAGTCCCAAGAGATAATGCTGAACAAACTGCAAAGATCTCTGCCCTTATGAATATTCAAAACTGGTATTGTTGGTATTTTCTTATACATTTATTTCCTACTTCTCCAAATAGAATATAAATTCCTTGAGAAGGGCAAATTTTAGATACCTGGGTCTCGTAAAGTGTTCAATAAATACATATTTGCTGCTTGTTTGACTGAAGTTATTACTTAGCCTGACTGTAAGCTAAAAAAGTCAATTATCATCACCAGTAAAAAGGCACACCTTCAGGAAACACCAAATGCTTACCGGGTATTAGCTTCTGTTCTCCCAACACCCTTTGAGTAAGGACAGTTATGATCTCATGTTTGACCAAGAAAGCCAAGGAAACTGAGAAACACAGTAGCCAGAATAGAACCCAGCACTCCTTCTTCACAGAGCTCGTGCTCTGTGAGGCGCTGACCCTCACCTGGAAGAACTTCGAAGTCAGGGATAAGGCCTTATTCATCATTGGGCGCCCAACACCTAGAATGTGCCTGGCACACAGCAGGTGCCATTAAACAAGCTGAAACATATAAGCAGCTGCTAGGGTGGGCTGGCTGGGCCTGACCACCCTGGCCCTGCTAAACTGTAGGCACCAATCCTGGCAATCTGCAGGCCAAATTAGTCTCCTTCCGTGAACCAAATCCAAGGTTCCCTTAGAGCCCTATTTCCCACTAGGCATTGTCTGATGTACCTGGAGTGAGCCAGAGGCTCCTGAAGACTCAAGAACTTCAGCCTTCCTCTGGGCCCCTCCTGGGACAGCCCCCTCCACCATGTGTCCTCCCTCTTTTAGGTTCCTACAGGTCTGTCCTGAACCTCAGCCTGGTGAATGGGGTCCCTCATTCATCATGAGCTTCTCCTCCCAAGACCCAAACCCTTGTTCTTTTCTCAGCAGAAGACGCGGGGCTACTTCATCTGCACACTCCTCCCAGCCCCAGGACCCACCACTTGATTATTTCTGCATTTCATCATATCTAGAGCCTCTGCGTCTCTACACACAAAACCAGATCCTTGGAAGTTGGTGCCAAAAGAAAGACTACTTTGCAGTACCCCTCTGACACTGAGTGTCTGATTCTCCTCACAGGCCAATCAATTCCACCAATGAGCCGGCTCCTCCAACCCCAGGCTGCCATTGAGCGCAGGTTCACCTCCCTCTGACTGCCTGCTCTGGAAGCTTCAGTGGATGGTCCAGGCAACTGAGCACCCCACACTTCATCATGACATCCCTGCTGACTGCAATGATCAGGTGACAAGTGCCACCCATAGCCTTCCCTTTCAACACATCTGTCCTTTTCCCTAGCAGCTAAAGCCCAGTTGCCAAATAATTTGTCATTCTAGGTTGCTTGATTCACCTTAGCAAGTATTTTTCTAGTAACTGATGAACACCGAGTTGGGTTTTAGGTAACATTGGTGGCATGAAAGTAAGTCATCTAGGATGACTACTTTAAGCCAAGAAACACCCCCCAGAACATGAGTTTTCTGCAGAAGCCCATTATAACAGCCTCTTACCAGTTAGATCACTCAAATGTCCCTAGACTCATGTGGGTCAGGGGAATTCAGAGTGTTGGCTTGAACTCTAATCTCATTTTCTGAACTCTACCCAGATCAGTTTGTGGGTTCTCTAAGGTAAGCTTCCCAAAGTGTATCCTGAAACTATTGCTCCTCAACAAAGAAAAGAAAATTCTGTCTTAGACAAAGCTACACAGTATCCCTTGGTTTCCCTGGGTACTGGTACCAGGACCTCCCAAGGATACCAAAATCCATGAATGCTTAAGTCCTAAAATAAAATGATGTAGTATTTGCATATAAACTATATACATCCTCCTATATACTTAATGTAAATACTTGTCATATTGTTTTGTTTAGGGAATAGTGATAAGGAAAAAGTCTGTGCCTGAGCAAGAGTGAGGCCCTATCCCTACTAAAAATAGAAAACCTCTCCAGGCATGGTGACAGGCACCTAGAGTCCCAGCTACTCGGGAGGCTGAGGTAAGGGGATTGCTAGAGTTTGAGGTTGCTAAGCTAAGACACAAGCGCCCTCTACTCAGGGGAACAAAGTGAGACTCTTTCCAAAAAAAGAAAAAAGTGTGTATATGTTCAGTACAGACACAGTCTCACTATGTCACTCTCGGTAGAGTGCTGTGGCATCACAGCTCACAGCAACCTCTAACTCTTGGGCTTAAGCAATTCTTTTGCCTCAGCTTCCCAAATAGCTGGGACTACAGGTGCTCACCACAATGCCGTTATTTGTTGTTGTTGTTGTTGTTATAGTTGTCATTGTTATTTAGCAGGCTCTGGCCAGGCTCAAACCTGTCAGCCCTGGTGTATGTGGCCAGCATCGTAATCGCTGAGCTACAGACACCAAGCCTCTCAAAAAATTTTTAAATTATTTTTTCAGAGACATGGTCTCTGTCATCCAGGCTGGAGCACAGTGGCACAATCATTACTCACTGTAGCCTCGAACTCCTGGGCTCAAGTGATCCTCCCACTTAGTCTCTTAAATAGCTAGGACTACAAGTGCATGCCAGCATGCCCAGCTAATTTTTCTTATATTTTGTAGAGATAGGGTCTCAGTATGTTGCTCAGGCTGGTCTTAAACTCCTGGCCTCAAGCAATCCTCCCACCTCAACCTCCCAAAGTACTGGGATTACAAGTGCGAGCCACCACACCTGGCCCTTTTTTCTCAAATATCTTTGATCTGCAGTCAGTCAAATCCATGGATGCAGAATTCACAGATGCAGCGGGTCAACTGTACAGGTTTTTCACTAACAGATTATTTAGAGGTTTTGCTACGTTCGTGGTCCTCCTCAGGACAGGCTATGACACATTTCTCAAACTTGAGTAGCCATGGAATCACTTCATCTCAAAGGATATCCAGAGAGCAGTGTCCACAGAAAACAGTTTTGAAAAAAGGCAAACTGAATCTACAACCCAACATTAAAATTTAAAAATTTAGTGGTTAATTAAAAAGTGGTATATCTTTATACTCAGAAATTTTTTTCAATTACTGTTTTGGAATTGAAGAACTAACTCCCTTTTCCCCTACCTTCTAGTTACTCTTTTGAGCCCTGAAGATTTCCCTTTCACAATTACTTGTAAGCATGCAAATTCAAATATGGGTGGTGCCTAGGATGAGGTGGACGTGCTGGAGAAACAAGCTGGGGCTGGGAGAACTTGGAGGGACAGAACTGGTTGGCCAGGAGGATAGTCAGAGGCCCACAGCTCAGCAGGCAGTGTAAAAGGAAAAACCGTTTCTTCCTTCCCCATCCCAGGCTCATGGCCAAAGCCTCTATTACAAAAAAAGAGATGAGTAAGAGGCTTCCTTTCGGCCAGAGATGCCATCTTCCAGTAATTCACCAAGATGACAAACACAAAGGGAAAGAGGAGAGGCACCTGATAAATGTTCTCTAGGCCTTTTAGAAAACATGGAGTTGTTCCTTTGGCCACATATATGCGAATCTACAAGAAAGGTGATATTGTAGACATCAAGGGAATGGGTACCGTTCAAAAAGGCATGCCACACAGATGTTACCATGGCAAAACTGGAGGAGTCTACAGTGTTACCCAGCATGCTGTTGGCATTGTTGTAAACAAACAAGTTAAGGGCAAGATACTCGCGAAGGGGATTAATGTTCGTATTGAGCATATTAAACACTCTAAGAGCCGAGATAGCTTCCTGAAACGTGTGAAGGAAAATGATCAGAAAAAGAAGGAAACCAAAGAGAAAGGTACCTGGGTTCAACTGAAGCACCAGCCTGTACCACCCAGAGAAGCCCACTTTGTGAGAACTAATGGAAAGGAGCCTGAGCTCCTGGAACCCATTCCCTATGAATTCATGGCATAATTAGCATATAACATAGCACACGGGAGTACCAGTGGACCCATGTTTTTAGGTGCAAGACCCTATTTATTCCCCATGAGCTCATGGCATAATAGGTGTACAGCATAGCACACAGGATAACCAATAGTCCCCATGTAACAGTGACACAAGGCACTAGAACCTATTTCCCATGAATTCAAAAGTCAATCAACACTTTGTCACATTCAATAGCAAGGTGCCTCCCTGAGCTACTGGAACCTCTTCCCCTGTGAATTCATGGCATGGTAGATACAAATAATAGCATAAAAATTTTCTTGTTCATTCACTACAAGTTTTTTTTTTTTTTCCTCAAAGAAGTATTAAAGCAAATTTTAATGTGCCCTTAAAAAAAAAAAAGAGAGAGAGAGAGAGAGATGAGTAAGAGAAAAGCACACAAATTCATTTAATGTTAAGTTTTATGTGATGTGGGAACCCTCACAAGGAAATGACCTGAAGAAATAGGTAAACCTGTGTGTTTTTTTATGATAGGTTTGATGAAAAAATGGATAGTTGTGGAGAAGTGTGAGTCCACAAAGGATAAACTGGGGGGAACTGAGCAAGGCCTGTTGGTTCTTCCCTGAGTCTTCAGGGAAAGGCTGCTCCTTTCCTCTACGTGAGGGTCTTTTAACCTTCTTCCAGGGACACGGGCAGTGGAAAGGCAAGCATGATCTTCCTGTTTTCTGCTGTTTCCTCAAATGTTCTGGGGGATCGTACCCTGAACCCAGTCAGCACCCAGCCCAGAATCAGGCTGCATACACAGGAACCGGGAAAGGAGGAAAGTGCCAAGGCAGAGAAGGGCATGGATGGTGAGGTCAGATTCAAAATCTGGCCTACCCCACGGTTGATTGCCCAAGGCCTGGCAGTGTAGACCTGTCTGTGAGCAGCCAACCTCTGCTATAAGAATGCTTCTAGTGGTTCAGTTAACCCACTAAAAAGAGAGACAGATAAATCACACACTGTGTGCCTCCTGATGGAAAACCACAACACCTAGGACACTTATTAAAAAAAAGTAAACCTGAATCTTATTAGGCCTCGTATCTGACAATTAATTTACGTGAAATCCAAGAGACATCATGTTAACAGTGATGGGGAGAGGTCAGCAAAATACAGAATTAAGAAACTCAGTAGGACAGTTGATTTGTTTCTTCAACAAACATACTACATGAGAAAAAAAAAAAAAAGGAGGAGGAACCTGTAGAATTAGAATGAGAGACTAGACCCACATCAGTAAAAAAATGCAATGTATGGATCATGTTTGGATCCTGATTCATATAGATCATCTCTAATTTTTGAGGCAGTCAGGGAAATTTGAGCACTGATTAAGCACTTGGTAATAATAAAGTATTGCTAATTAGTTTAGCTATAATAAAAATATCATCATTACATTGTTTAGGGCCTTATATTGAGGAGATACATACTGAAATATAAATGCAAACTATATAGTAATGTGTGGAGTTTTCTTGAAAATAATTCAGAGCAGGTGGGCACAATGGTTCATGCCTGTAATCCTAACACTTCGGGAGGCCAAGGAAAGAGGATCTCTTCAGACTAGGAGTTTGAAACTAGCCCGGGCAACACAATGACACCTCATCTCTAAAATAATAAAAATTAAAAATTAGCTGGGTGTAGTAGCTCACACCTGTAGTCCCAGCTACCCACAAGGCTGAAGCAGGAAAATCCCTTGAGTCCCAGAGTTTGAAGCTGCAGTGAGCTATGATGATGCCATTGTACTCCAGCCTGGGTGACAGAGAAAGATCTTAGTTCTAAATGATAATAATAGGCCTGGTGCCTGTAGCTCAGGAGCTAAGGCACCAGCCACATACACCAGTGCTGGCGGGTTCAAACCCAGCCTGGGCCTGCCAAAAAACAATGACAATTACAACCAAAAAATAGCTGGGCGTTGTGGCGGGTGCCTGTAATCCCAGCTACTTGGGAGACTGAGGCAAGAGAATTGCTTAAGCCCAAGAGTTTGAGGTTGCTGAGAGCTATAATGCTACTGCACTCTACCAAGAGCAACATAGTGAGACTCTGTCTCAAAAAATAAATAAATGAAATAAAATAAAATGATAATAATAACAACAACAATAACAGCCCAGGGGATGGGGAAATAGATGGAGGTATAAATGAAACAAGATTGCCTATGAGTTAATAATTGTTGAAGCTGTTTATAAGCACATTGTGGCCCATTATACTATTCTCTCTGCTTAAAATGCTCCATTACACAAAGTCAAAAAATTGTGTCTCAGGACAAGGGAGTGAATAAGTTGATAACCATCATGCAAGCTTCTGAAATTGGAAAGAAATCAGTCAGAAGAAAATTTCCACTTCAGTGTCATATTTGGTGATGCTGCAGAAAATGGGGACAGAATTCAGACCAGGGACAGTGTGTCCCCTCAGACACCGTGGTCACTGCCAGTGCCTTGGGGTTAAGGAGTGAGCTGCTTACATCCCCCTCACAGAGTTGACATCTGGATCCCAGACATGAACCCAATCCTTTCCCCATTTTATCCAAGACCTGTCTCGAGATACAGGTCCCTCGCTGCTTGATCCCTGATCTCTCGTTATCTACCAGGTGGGCTGGGCAAAGGAATGGAGGAAAAAGGAGGCGACTTAGAGGGATCACTGTAAAGAGCAAGAGTCCTCAAAGAGGGAGCCCCGCAGGAGGTTGTCATTGTTACTCCATGACACGAAAGCATGAAAACTCTGGGAAGCTTAGAGGAGGTTTTAATGGATCGTGTGAGATCTATCATGAGCTAAAGCAATGCTCCTGATGCTAACTCCTACAGAAGTGAGGCTGGATTACACCAAGGATGGCTGGCTGGGAGGAGGTAGCTGGTCATGGCCAGCGATGAAATTGAACTGCCCCTAACAGGACCTTGAGTCCTTAGCTCAGCTACAAACTTGCCCAACCCTAGGTGACATCACATGGAAAGTCCCCTAACTGAGGGAGCTGGGAGACAGATTTTAATTTCTTGTTCAGAGATTTTGCCCATCTTCAGAGTTTTTACAGATAAATGGACCCAACCTCACATTCCCTCAGAGGAAGCCTTTTGGAGAAGATGAGGTCAGAGCCTCCCAAGTCTGAATCAGTGCACAAATACGAAGGATAAAAATGTCTTTTTTTTTTTTTTTTTGAGACAGAGTCTCACTTTGTTGCCCTTGGTTGAGTGCTATGGCATCACAGCTCACAGCAACCTCAAACTCTTAGGCTCAAATGAATCTCTTGCCTCAGCCTCCCAAGTAGCTGGGACTACAGGTGCCCACCACAACACCTGGCTATTTTTAGAGACAAGGTCTCGCTGTTGCTCAGGCTGGTCTGGAACTCCTGAAGTCAAGCAATTTATCCCCCTTGGGAGTGCTAAGATTACAGAGATGAGCCACAGCAACCAACCTTGATAAAAATGTCTTTAGCTGTACAAGTTTGTGCAGCTTAGATGAGGCTGGAGAATTTTTTCAGATGCAGCAGACCTTTAGCATTTGAAGAGTTAATACTCCAATGACACCTATTTTTGTGGAAGCCCACTTGATCATTTTGTGTTGGCACAAATTTGAATCCCAGGTTGCCACATGTAGATGAAAATCACTTAGTAGAGGAACAGGACCCACTGGCTAACCACCTGGCTTTATGTCCCCAGGCAGGCTTATGCCTCTTATGCATTAGAACTTAGATGCCTTTTGCAGGAAATTTTATGGGGGGAATTATGATGATATTCTTAAAATTGAAAAATCCAGAGGTTTGGGTTTAAATCACTTGCAAACATCACAAGCCTACTGAATAAAGCCTCTGCTCTTTTCTCTTATTTAAGTTTTGAGTAGGAACACTCAATCACTGAAGCTTCTTTCAGAAGCAAGAAAGAAAAAAGAGACCGGGTACAGTGACTTATACCTATAATCCTAGTGCTCTGAGAAGCCAAGGCAGGGGTATCCTTGGGCTCAGGAGTTAGAGACCAGCTCAAGACCGAGACTCCATCTCTACTAAAACCAGAAAAAGTTAGGTAGGCATTGTGCAGGCTCATAGTCCCACCTACTTGGGAGGCTGAGGCAGGAGGATGGCTGGAGCACAGAAGTTTGAGGTTCCTGTAATCCACAGCACTGTATCCTGGGCAACAGAATGAAATTCTGACTCAGGAAAGAAAGAAAAGTAAAGTCATGTGAAGTGAAGTGAAGAGGAAAAGGAAAAGGAAAAGAAAAAAAGAACTAGCCTTTAGTTAATGTAAGCAAATAGGAGATTTATGAGAAAGATATTAGAGTAGCTCACTAAATCAAATGAAGCTTGAAAAAACCAGTCCTCTGTCAGGATATAAACGAAGATGACCTGGAGCACTATTTCAGATAACTCTGCTCCAACCCACTTGTCTATCCCACCCAAGTTTTCAAATACTAAGGAGAGATAGCCAGGTGTTGGGGAGGGCACCTGTAGTCCCAGCTACTTGGGAGGCTGAGGCAAGAGGATGTCTTGAGCCCAAGAATCTGAGGTTGCTGTGAGCTATGAAGCAATAACACTCTACACAGGGCAACAAAGTGAGACTCTGTCTCAAAACAAACAAAAATACTAAGGAGAGAGATTTTCATATGCCAGCTTGTCAGGTGTCTCTAGCTTTGGCCAAGAAACAAGACAGGACACAGCTACATGGGCACCGAGAGATCAGCTGTGAAACAGAAGCCACAGTAACTTGCATCTACTGGAGAAAGGACCACCCACTCATCCTGCCCCAGTGATGGTCCTTGGCTGAAGCTGTAGATTGAGAAAAAAATACTAACCAAGCATCTTACTGAAGCTGTGGTTCTGGCTTACAGCACCATTGGTTCTCCCGTCCATGATTGCTCTCTACTCATCTGGTAGAATCGGCCCTTCCTCTCCGGCCTTCCTCTCCCAGTCCCACCCAGAGGCAGGGCTCTTTGCTCCCAATCCCTCCACACGCATTGCAGTGAAACTGCCTCTGATGGGGAGAGGGGAGGTTTGGGAAAGTATGGCCAGGCAGCCCACACTCCATCAGTGACTGGCCCTGAAGAGAGCAACCCCATCCCCAGCTACATAAAAACTTTTCTCCCGTATGGGTCATCACTTGATCTTGACTATTCATCTCTCTCCTGGGAATTATCTATGTTAGAAACATGACAGAAGCTGTTGCCATAACTACTACGAGGTTGCTGAGTTCTGGTTCTGATAAGACCTGGGTATTGGCATGAAGTGTTTCCAAAGCAATAACCCATGCATCACGGGGTGAATCAAAATACAGTGCGATGGCTGGTTCCTCATCTCTTTGATGAAAAACAAGTCAGAGCAAAGTAGAAATGGGAAAATTAAAGAATCCCCATGCAACTTTCAGACTAGAGTTCAATGTAAGATTTTAAAACTAGTGCTACTCACAAGTCTATTCTTCCTGCCTATTTTAACATGCCTATTCTGTTCCTATTTGGCTGGGCTTATCATTATTACCTTTATCGTCACTTTTAACACCCAAGATGTATCAAAAGTACATTAATATACCAAGTACTATACAAGGTGAACGTAAAGTTCATGTACAATCTTAAATAGTTTAACATAGTAAATTGCACACAAACTTTATGGACACCCCATGGTAAGCCCTTTCAGTATGTTATCTTACTTCATTCTCTCAGCGCCTCAGGGAGGTAGGTACTATTATTATCCCCATTTCACAGATGAGGAAAATACCACTCAGTGAGATTAAGAAACTTGCCTTTTGCTGGTAAGTGGTGGAACCTGAATTTCTCTGACTATAAACACAAGCTCTTAACTGCTATAAAAATTTTACGTAAAGAAAAAGTTGGTAGGTCATGGCAGCTCGACACCTGTGATCCTAGCAGCACTCTCAGAGGCAGAGGTGGGTGGATTGTCTGAGCTTAGAAGTTTGATACCAGCCTGAGCAAAAGTGAGAAGCCTATCTCTACCAAAAACAGAAAAACTAGCCCAGCATTGTGACAGGCACCTGTAGTCTCAGCTACTCAGGAGGCTGAGACAAGAGGATCTCTTGACCCTAAGATTTGAGGTTGCTGTGAGCTATGATGTCATGACACTCTATCCAGGGTGACAGAGTGAAACTCTGTCTCAAAAAAAAAAAAAAAAGAAAAAAAAATCTTATTTAAAATGTTATGTAAAGAAAAACTGGCTTACTTAACATGGAGTTGACCATTGAACATAATGATTTAATATTGCTACACGCAGAGGAAAACTACACATCTCCCTCAGGCTACAGACAGTGTGGTGAGGCGTTTAGGGCTTACCCATATTGCACTGATGGTCACACTTTGGGACTGGACAAATAATGGCTAATGTCATCATTAGTCTGTCTTAGCATGACAGCCTTACTCCACCACTAGCCTCTAATCAACAGACTCTTCAACTTATCAATGTGCTGCAAAGACATCAGACTTCGTTGGAACAATCCTGGGAGGATGCTCTGGGCTCTGCTCTGCCCATTAGGGGCTGTAAGTTTGTGCAAATAGCCATTAAATTAAACCCACCCAGGGAGGTCCATTGATTTCCAATTGGCACAGTGCACCAGATGCTGTTTGGTCTAAGAACTGCCTTGACCTCTAGTAGTGACGCTGCCGGCCCTTGGCTTTTCAGGGTGTGTTCCCAGCAGGGAAGGCCTCTCTGCTAAAGCTTGCTGCTGGAACCTGGGCAGCAAGGCGTGGCGGGTTACCCATATGTCGCAGGGGAGAAGCCTACCACACCCGGTGTTGGATCACCCTCTTCTCCAAACCCGGAGCTGAAGCCACCCCCATGGGATTACAGATGCTCCCACCCCCAACTAATTATATAGCTGGCCTCCCACTGCTAAAAGGGAATGAGGGCGGGAAAAACAGAGGATGCCTGATTTAACTAGGACCTGGGTAAGTAGCGCACCAGCCGGACCCAGAAGTCACTCATGCGTGCTTAACACGGCCTCTAATGGGTCAGGAGGGTTCTATGCCTGAGACCTGGATGGAGTTCTGCTTATTCTCAGCCCCCTTTGTACTTTCAAATCTTCTAGTCCAAACATTTGTCATGAAAGCTTTACAGATTATTTAAAATAATAGTATCTATTAATGAGTCTGTCTTACAATCATTATTATTACACACTAATCCTTATGTCCAATGTCTAATGTTAAACGTTAGAATAAAAGTGACTATTTTCTCTCGTAAGACAACCTGAAGATGATACTACCCTGTCAGACACGCAACCACACATACATGCAAAGACAGCCTTCCAAATCCAAAACCAAGGGTCTGCCTAAATCACCAGTGCTAAGTCTGAATATCCATGTAAATGTAAGTCATATGGAAAGTAAAACCATGGTTCAGATGAAAGTTCAGTTCAGCCCAGCAAGCAAGTTACTAATTGTTTCACTTTTGGTTTTGCTACAAATCATTTAGAAGGAAAGAGGAAGGAGGTGCAAAGTAGAAGACTGTTATTAATGGGAAATTGGACTAAATTAAAATGATCCTAAGTCACAGCACAACTGGGCCTCTTTGCCACCAACTTTTGACATTCTAATTAGGGTAAATGGTTATGCAAATCCAATCAATCACTCTTTTTCCTCCTAGCCAGAGAGCCTGCGATTGTTCAAGTGAGGACTGTTGGTGGCATAATTAAAGCTCTCCTAAGACTTAATTGAGAATTTGAGGACTGCCTCGAAAGATGCCCTAATTTGTGGACAGCCCAGCACAGCTGTCCTTTTGTCCTGCCTACCACCAGGAAGCCTAGAGATTCCCCTTCAAATATAATACAATGTGACACTGGAGGTGTTCTCAAGCCTCCAATCTCATGAGTGGACAGGCCAGCAGGTCACCTCTTTCTGGGCATGTTAGCTGAGGAAATGGGGTTGCAGGGTGAACGCAAACATAGCCGCGTGCATGAAACAAAACTAGGCATGAGTTGGTAAGTGTTGAAACCATGACAGGTACATGGGGAAGGGATGGAAGTAAAGAATTTACTTTGCTTTTGTGCAAGTTTGGAATTTATCACAATAACAAAAAAAAAAAAAAAAAAAAAAAAAAAAATTAATGAATGCACTACTAGGAAATAGCAGCTATCATGGGTAGAAATTTCCTAATAGCAAAAGTCAACTTTGGATAGCCTCTTAATGCAAAAGAGTTATAGAGAAGCTAAATTTCATTTTTTTACCTTTATTTTTTTGAGACAGAGTCTTAATTTCTTGCCCCCAGTAGAATACCATGGCATCATAGCTCACAGCAACCTCAAACTCTGAGGCTCAAGTGATCCTCTTGCCTCAGCCTCCCAAGTAGCTAGGACTGCAGGCACCTGCCACAACGCCCAGATAATTTTTTTTTTTTTTTTAAGAGACAGGGTCTTGCTCTTGCTCAAGCTGGCCTTGAACTTGTGAGCTCAAGTGATCCACTCTCCTGGGCCTCCCAGAGTGCTGGGATTACAAGCGTGAGCCACCTTGCCTGGCCAGAGAAGCTAATCTTTAAAAGTAGGGGTACTAGGTTCAGCACCCTTAGTACAGTGGTTATGGCACCAGCATATGTACACCGAAGTTGGCAGGTTTGAACCCAGCCCAAGTCAGGTAAAACAACAATGACAACTGCAACAAAAAATGGCGTTGTGGCTGGCGCCTGTTGTCCCAGCTACTTGGTAGGCTGAGGAAAGAGACTCACTTGAGCCTAAGAGTTTGAGGTTGCTGTGAGCTGTGATGTTACAGCACTCTACCAAGGGCAACAAAGAAAAAAAAAAAAAAGATTACTAAGCTCCTCTTGGCAGCCATGAGTAAAGATGCAATGGGAAAAGCAGGTGGAGTTTCAGTCTTGCAGGTGGCAGTTTTTTTGGAGAGCCCCTTGGCTATGGGAATCATACCACAGCATAGCTGAAGGCCTCAGAGATCACCCACCTTCCCTGGTGCAGAATGATGCTTTTTCCCTTTATCCTTTAAGAGTATCTACATCTGTGGTGACAGTAATTAATGAGCTAGTAAAAAGCTGCTCCAGCCAGGCTGTGCCCAGTGTTTCTTAGCTTTGTTAGAAAAACTGAAAAGAATCAGTGTGGGCTAATTAATTGGTCTTCGGGTAGTAACTAAATCAGAGATGTCTTTGGTACCCTGGGAAGCTAGAGTCTCCTCTTTCCTGAGAATCAATCAGCTCAAGATTGATGAAGGGCTGCTAAGGTCAGGCTTAGAAACACAAAACCATCTGCCAACTCTCTAGGGCTTGTACCTGCAGTAGAGCAATTTTAGAAGAACAGGTGTTCACTTTTAACTTACCTCTTCTTTTCTTTTATGCTGAAATCATATTTTTAACTAGACAGCCTCCAGTTGGTTGATGAAATTCACAAACTGTCTATTGTAACTTAAAATAGCCTGGCCCAAAGGTATTGTGATAACCTCAACTGGCTGTTACACAAAGTCATAGACCATGCATCCCTGACTGCTGCCACTCTGGCCCTACCCCAGACATATCTGGCAGCATCAGAAAGCAGTGACCACAGTCACTGCCCCCAGAAGGGTTAAGTCAAGAACACTGTTTCCTCCTGTGAATGATGCAGGACTGCAGAACAGATCCAATTTGTTCTGTCTACTTTGCAGAGTATGCTTGAGAGCCCACAAAGTCCTTGAAAGCTGACACTTAAATGTTTCTGGTTCCTTGAAAGTATCTTCCAGTTCAATAGTCTGAGAACATTTCCCTAAGTCTTTGATGACGATCTGTAAGCACATCCATATGTTTGGTGATGATGGTTTGATGACAGGAGCTGTCTTTGTGCCATTAAAAGAAGAGGGAGGCGGAGCCTGTGGCTCAGTGAGTAGGGCGCCAGCCCCATATACCGAGGGTGGCAGGTTTGAACCCAGCCCCTCCCAAACTGCAACAAAAAAATAGCCAGGCGTTATGGTGGATGCCTAGTAGTTCCAGGTACTCAGGAGGCTGAGGCAAGAGAATCACCTAAGCCCAGGAGTTGGAGGTTGCTGTGAGCTGTGACGCCATGGCATTCTACCAAGGGCGATAAAGTAAGCCTGTCTTTCTAAAAAAAAAAAAAAAAAAAGGTTCAGAATTTACATTATTTTCTTCTTTTAAACAAAGGTATTCCCTGTTCCTACTAAACAGTTATGTCCCTATTTTCCCAAGAATGTGAGAAATTGCCCAAAACTCTCCTACAGAAAATTGTACTTTCCAAAGTGGCTGCTGTCAAAGATCTTTCATCCTATATGCTTCTCTTATAATGTGATATTGACAGTTCTCCATCAAGAAGTGGGATTTATTTTCCTGATCCTTGACACT
Source organism: Loris lydekkerianus (assembly GCA_963574355.1). NCBI lineage: Eukaryota > Metazoa > Chordata > Mammalia > Primates > Lorisidae > Loris > Loris lydekkerianus. Next base: position 20,806 of record CAUYPK010129902.1, read on the forward strand.
GGACAGAACTTTGTAAATGCCTTGACCAGTAGAACATAGCAGAAGCAAAAATGTGTGAGTCTAGGTCATAGAAGGTGACACAGCTTCCACTCAGCTCCCTCGGGGCTCGTGCCTTAGGAGCCCAGCCAACAGGGTGGAAGTCATGAGGGAAACATATGGACAGACCAGTTAGAGATACAGAAAGATATCTGAGGAACTCCAACTGTTCCAGCTCCCAGCTGTTCGAGTCTTCTCAACACAGGCTCCAAACGTGTGCAAACAAGCTTTCAAAGGATCATAACTTCTTACACCAAGTAAAGTTAGAGACAAGACTTCACCATTATGTCCTGCGCAAATTCTTGACCCACAGAATCAGTGAGCATAATAAGTGATTGTTTTATGCCTCTAAATTTGTGAGGTAATCTGTTATACAATATAGTAACCAGAACAACCCTCTAGGGGTGAAGCCTTGAAATGTGAAAAGGACATTAGATTTGTAATCACATTGCCTGGTTTTGTTTTTTTGTGTTTGTTGAGAGGGGGTCTTGCTCTGTTGCCTGAGCTGGAGTACAGTGGCATCATCATAATTCACTACAACCTCAAACTTCTAGGCTCACGTGATCTGCCTCCCGTAACCTCCCAAGTAACTAGGACTATAAGCACATGCCACCATGTCTGGCTATTTTTTTTGTTTTGCAAAGACAAGTTCTTACTACATTACCCAGGTGGGTCTCAAACTCCTGCCTCAAGGAATCTTCCCATCTCAGCCCCCCAAAATGCTGGGATTACAGGCTGGAGCCAGTATACCCTGACCACCACATATCCTGGGTTTTTTTTGTTTTTTTTTTTTCTTTTTTCTGAGACAAGCCTCACTCTGTCACCCAGGCAAGAGTGCCGTGGTGTCATGATAGCTCACGGCAACCTCAAACTCCTGAGCCGAAGTGATCCTCTGGCCTCAGCCTCCCAAGTAGTTGAGATTACAGCTGCCACAATATCTGGCTGTTTTTTCTATTTTTAGTAGAGACAGGATCTCACTCTTGCTCAGGCTGGTCTTGAACTCTTGAGTTCAAGGGATCTTCCCGCCTCAGCCTCCGAGAGTGCTAGGATTATAGGTGTGAACCACCTCACCCAGCCACCCAGCCTGGGCATGAATCCAAACCCACAGTCTTACTAGCTGAGTAACCTTAAGGAAGTCAATTTTGTTTCTAAGCCCTGCCTTCATTCTCTATAAAGGGGGGATAATAATGACTGGCCACATTTTTAAAATTAAGATGCAGACCAGTGTGATGAATAAGCAACCCTTAAGTGTAAGACATATGTACATTCACAAACATACCCACATTGATACACTGTACGAGCATAAATATGACTAGAATACAAATTTGTAACAGTGACTGCCCATCAGGAGTGGGAGGGAGACTTAGTCATCACTCTATGTACTTTTGCATCACTTGAATCTTTTACCAAGTGCTTATGCCAACTATTTTGAAACAATTATAAAATAAAAATAAATAAAATTTGAGAATTTATATGGTAAAATTTGTATAATAAAGATTAAAGGGCAGGCATGGTGGTTCAAGCCTCTGGGAGGCTGAGGCAGGTGGATTGCTTTGAGCTCACAGGTTTGAGACCAACCTTAGCAAGAGCAATACCTCGTCTCTAAAAATAGCTGGGCACTGTGGCAGACTCCTGTATTCCCACCTACTTGAGAGGCTGAGGCAAGAGAATCACTTGAGTCCAAGAGTTTGAGGTTGCTGTGAGCTATGATGCCAAAGCACTCTACTAAGAGTGATAAAGTGAGACTGTCTCAAAAAAAAAAAAAAAAAAAAAAGATTAAAACATTTTGCCAGGCACTGTGGCTCATGCTTGTAATCCCAGAACTTTTGGACACTGAGGCAAAAGGATTGTTTAAGAGCAGGAGTTCATGACTAGCCTAAGCAACATAACAAGACCCTGTCTCTACAAAAAATAAAAACAAAACTCAAAAAACTTAGCCAGGCTTGGTAGTACCCACTTCTAGTCCTACCTACTTAGGAGATTGAGGTGGAAGAATCCCTTAAACCTAGAATTTCCAGGCTTCGGTGAGCTGTGACTGCACCACTGTACTCTAGCCTGGGTGATGGAGCAAAACCTTGTCTCAAAAAAGGAAACAAAAATTAAAATATTTAATAGAAATAGTATGACAGTGCAGTACTGCCATAGGAAAAACAAATGGCACATACAGCAGAATAAAGAGCTCAGAAACAGCCAATCACACCTGGATACTGCACATCCAAGGAAGGTGGTACAGATCATGGGGAAGTGTGGACTTTTCAATTAATGGCTGTGAGCCAGCTAGACATCCATACAGAAAAAAACAAATGAAGCTGTACCCCTCCTTCACACCACACACAAAGCAGATGAATTAAAGACTTAAATGTGAATAGGAAAATTGTAAAGTTTTTCAATGATGATAAAAAATATCTTTAAAGGGTGGCGCCCATAGCTCAGAGGGTGGAGCACCGGCCACATATACCAAGTCTGTGGGTTTGAACCTGGCCAGGGCCAGCTAAAACAACAATGACAACTGCAACAACAACAAAAAAATAGTCAGACGTAGTGGTGATGCTTCTGGTCCCAGCTACTTGGGAGGCTGAGGCAAGAGAATCACTTAAGCCCGAGAGTTTGAGGTTGCTGTGAGCTGTGATGCCACAGCACTCTTTGACGGTGACACAGTGAGACTCTGTCTCAAAAACAAACAGGGTGGTGCCTGTGGCTCAGTGGGTAGGGCACCAGCCCCATATACCAAGGGTGCCAGGTTCAAGCCCACTCCCAGCCAAACTGCAACAAAAAAATAACCGGGTGTTGTACCGGGGGTCTGTAGTCCCAGCTACTGGGGAGGCTGAGGCAAGAGAATGGCCGAAGCTCAGGAGTTGGAGGTTAAAACACACACACACACACACACACACATATTTAGGAACTCAAGAGTATGAAAAAAATTCTTAAATGAGACACAAAATACATAAACCATATAGGGAAAAGAGTGGTAAATTCAGCTACATTATTTATCAAAAGATACAAGAGAGGTTTGGCACCTATAGTTCAGCGGCTAGGGCAGCAGCCACATACACTGGAGCTGGCAGGTTTGAATTCAGCCTGGGCCTGCCAAACAACAAGGACAACTACAACCAAAAAATAGCTGGGCATTGTAGTGGGCACCTGTGGCCCCAGCTACTTGGGAGGCTGAAGTAGGAGAATCGCTTAAGCCCAAGAGTTGGAGGTTGCTGTGAGCTGTGATGCCACAGCGCTCTACCCAGGGTGACAGCTTGAGACTCTGTCTCAAAAAAAACAGAAAGACACAAGAGAGCAAAAAGACAAGCCTTAAGAGTAGAAGGTTCTTGTAACTATCACAATTGACAAAAGACATGTATTCAGAACTCCTACAAATGAATAAGTAGAAGGGAAAACTCAGTGGGAAAATGGGCAATGGATTTGAAAAGACACTTCACAAAAAAGCAAAGTAGAAATACAAAATATACACAAAAATATCATCAACCTCACTAATAAATGGGATATCCAAATGAAAATCTCAATAAGGATTGGATTAAAGATGGCGGCTGAGTAACAGCTTCCCTATAACTGGGCACGGCAAGTCTGGGGAGATAAGACTCCAGGCATCTCTGACTGGTGGCATCTGCCTATAATCATCCCTTTGAGGATACAGGGAGCCAGCAAGGGACTTCTGGACCCCAGGAGGAGGACACAAACAGTGGAAAACTGGCAAGTGGCTGCGTGTGTTCGATCAACCTAATCACACCGGCAACCATGAGTACAAGCAGCAGTGAGACTGCAAACTGGAAAGGCCTTACCTGTGAACTGTTTTGGTGTTCTTGGACTTGGCACTCAGTTGAACTGCCTTGGGGAGAGCTTGAGCAGGAGTGTGAAGAACATTGGGCATTGTCTGGGGCCCCAGAATGTGCCACTG
>CAUYPK010129904.1:0-16251 GCA_963574355.1 Loris lydekkerianus
ACACTGTATATATATATATATATATATATATATATATATATATATATATATTTATATATATACACACATAACACACACACACACACACGCACACACACGCGCACACACACACACACACACATATATATATATATATATATATATATATATATATGAATGCAATGTCTGGGTCATTGGAAATGGTTATCTTCAAGTCTGCTAGATATTGCAGATATTTCCAAAGTGCCTGTCGTTTTGCGCACTCCCACCAGCAGTCAGTGTGAGAGTTCTCGGGCTCCACATCCTCACCAACACTTGCTATCATAACTCGTTAATTTTAGTCATTCTGGTGGGTGAGTAATGAATCTCACTGTGGCTCTCATTTGCATGTCCCTGATTACTAGGAGATCTAGCACTGGCTCACACAGTTATTAGCCATTTGGATTTCCTGATTTATAAATAACCTTTTGCCAATTTTTCTACTGAGTTGTCTGTCTTTTTCTAAATAATTTTTAGGACTTTAAAAATACTGAAATTCTGAATATAAGCCCTTTGTCAGTTTTTCATGTTGAAGGTGACATAACTGCTCCCAGGGTGTGGCTTGCGTTTTCACTCTTTTCATACTACCTTTTAAAAAATATGAATTCTTTATTTTCATAGAGCCCAGCTTGTCCATCTTTTCTTTATGTTTAGTGTTTTTCATGTCATGTTTAAGAAATATTTACCTCCCTTTAGGTCACGAAGACATTCTCCTATAGGGCCTTCTGAAAGCTTTATAGTTTTACTTAACATATAAGTCCTTAATCCACCTGGACTTGACTTTTGTGTGTGATGTGAAATAGGAGTCCTATTTCATTTTTTATCCTTGTGGATACCTGGTTGTCCCTGCACAATTGATTGAGAAGACTATTTCTTTCCTGCTCCTGTGCAGTGTCTCCTCTGTCATAAATTAGAGTTTATATATGCGAGGGTCTGTCTCTGAGCTCTCTCCTCTATTCCACCAGTCCATTTGTCTAGCTTTATACCAAAACCACAGCAGGCAGATGTCTCTCAACAGCTATTGACCTGGGCTGTGCTCATTAGGGATTAGAAAGCTAGAAGGTGGGTATAGCCAGATTAGTAAAGATCTTGAAAATCAATTGGAAATGCCTGGACTTGACCCGAAGAGCAAAGGGGTGCCCCAGCATGTCAGAGAGGAAAAAGAAAGAGATTATGAATGAACATCTTAGGAAGATAAATCTGAGAGTCAAGTCAAGTCTCGGCATGGGGCTGGGAGAAGGATGCAGAGGTTATTGCCGAGGCCCAAGGCTCAGATCACAGGGGCCCTGCTGAAGGAGGTGGCAGAGGAACCAGAAAGGAAGGGATGCATCCAAGAGACATTTAGAAGAGAAAGCTGAAATGATGGCACTTTGTTATGAGTCATTGTAAAAGGGAGGGGTGGGGACTGCAAAATGGTGCCAAGCTTTCCAGCCTAGAAACTGGGGATGATTCTGCTTGGATGACAAAGGCCTGTAAACTAGTTGGGGGAATATGTTTCCCACCATGCAATTCTAAAAGTTCAGTTCATGTTCCCGAGAATCAATCACAGTAGTCCTGACTGCTTAACAATCATCCCAACCAGGCTGTTGAGCAAGGACGCACCACCCGTGGCTTGGATTTCTGAGAGTTAAGCAGGACTTCACACCATATTCAGGCCCCCTTAGGCATTGCTGATTGGATCTGCTTTGCAGTCTGAACACAATTCGATAATAAGGACATCCTGAAGCATATGATTTGATCACTAAGCAACTGCCTTTCTAATGGCAAAGGTCACTCATATTAAAACAACAGCAGCAAGAAAAACACAACCAGACTAATGGGAAAAGCAACTTTAAAAATATCCAGCTAGCTCTGAGATAATTTATGGAACCCTATGAACTTAAGCATTTCCAAAAGGTACTTTGAATACTTGTAAATACATGTAAATGTTCTTTTTGCACTTTACCTAGTATGATTAAATAAACACAGCAACCTTCTTCTCAGTCTCCTATCTCTACTGATACTCACTAAAGCATCCAGGCCTAATATTATTACTGAAAACCCCAAAGCATATTTTCAGAGACTGGATGTGTATAAAGAGCAGATAAAGCAAGTCCCATGAGAAAATTAAGTCCCATAGCAGATTATGTTGTGAAAAGGCTGAAAGTCTTAAGTGTTTGTAATTCAATTATACCTCCAATTGGATTTTTGAAAAGAGGCCATTCACATTTTAGGTCATGAAATCATTCTTTTAATGCCTAAACATCAAATAAAATTAAAATTTAAGGAAAGATTGACTCGGTGAAAAATGTGGAAAGAAATATGAAAGCTTTGTCAAATAATTAAAGGGATTTGGTAACATAATAACTAGCTAATTCCAGCACATATTTATTAAAGTTCTAGGAGGAGTTGGTGTTTGATTTTTTTTTTCTATAAGAAAAGAAAAGCCTGTCATTCTTTTTAAGTACTACTGATGATACAGAAGAAATTAAAGGTTCTATGAAAGCATGTGCACATGTCCTGGGTGGCCCTGGAGACATCTGCCCCTGAAAGACCACCAGAGTCTACAATCAAAAGAGGTGAAAATGTGGCTAGCCAGAAAGTTGACATGTTGAGTTTCCATAACTGCCACTCATGTGAGCACCAAGGCAGATTCTTCTTCTGGGTCTCAGAAACTCTATGCTCAAGCCATACAACCTTAAATGTATTAATAGAAAGTGTTTCAGAAAAGCAAAAACCCTCAAGTGTTCCACGTTTAGATACTCATCCCTCTCATTCATTCACTCACTTATTCACTCATTCACTCATCCATTGACTCACCCATTCATTCATTCATTCACTCATCCATTCATTCATCCATTCAAACACTCACGCACCTACTTACCACTCATTCACCTACTTACCCACTTATTTATCCATTCACTCAGACATGCACTGGCATATTCACACTCTCATCTAGTCACTCTCTCCATCATTTACTCACTTCACAATCATTATTGCTTGAGTGTATGCCCAGTACTGTGGAGGCTGAAGAGACCAGACCGTGGCTGTGTACTCTCCAGGAGCTCACTAGCTAGGAAGAGTCAGGAACAGAAAGTCACTGTACTACAAGGCAACTTGGGCTATGAAAACACAGGGATGCACAAGGAGAACTGAACTTCACCTCTAAATTTCACATCATTCACTTCTCTTACTTACCTTTCTTCCCCCACTAGAATGTTGGCTCCTCAAAGACAGAGGTTTGGATCTGTCTTATTCACTGCTGTATCCCCTGTGCCAAAAACAGTGCTTGGCATGTGATAGATACCCATTAAAGTCTTTTGAATAAATATGTGAATAATGGGAGGAGGCAGGAGAAAGTTGATGGAGCTCTCTTTGAAAATGTCTAATAGAGCAAAGAATCCTGGAGAAGGACTTGCCAAAAGAGAAGGATCTGAGTGGCAGCTGGAGTTAAATGGCATCTTGATCTGAGGGAACAGCTGCAGCAGTGACCCCCGGGGATGGGCGATTGCATAGTGTGTTCAGGGAACATAGCTGTCCAGCATAGGGGAATGTAGGGCACTAGGTGAGAATGGTGCCAGATAAGATTGGGACCAGATCACTGAGAGCTTTCAAAGCTAGGTGGCAGTGCTGTATGTTTGCCTGCAGGTGTCGGGGTCTCTAGAGAAAGAAATTTGATATCCACTTACTGAGAAGGCTGTGTGACTGTCAGATCTGAGCCTCCCACACTAGGAGACTGTGGAAGTGCTCTGATTCCATTTACCAAGCACCTATTGAGTACCCACTGTGTTGGTAGAAAGAACTAGTAGCAGAAAGTGTAGCAAGAAGGGCTCTTGCAGGGAGAGAGGCAGGGGGTGGGCCTCCTACCCTGGCTGTCAGTCCCATGATGGAGACAGGCCAGCTGCTCCTGAGGGCCCCTGAAGCCCTGACATTCTGGGACTCTAATTATAGAAGTAAAAGCTTCATTCCAGATAGCTGGGGAAATCCTTGGGTTCCATTTCAACTCCTGGGGCTTGTAGTTCAGCTGGCACTGAGGCAGTTACAAAGGAATAGAATGGCACCCAGAGAGCCTGCCTGGCCGAATTGCCTCTCAGGAGACTGTGCCTCCTAGATGTCGGAATGCAGAACCATAGCCTTTTCACAGGTTGGGATTTGGTTCCCGATTTTTTTTTTTTTTTTTTTTTTGTAGAGACAGAGTCTCACTTTATCACCCTCCCTTGGTAGAGTGCCATGGTGTCACAGCTCACAGCAATCTCCAGCTCTTGGGCTTAGGTGATTCTCTTGCCTCAGCCTCCTGAGCAGCTTGGACTACAGGCACCTGCCACAACACCTGGATATTTTTTTGTTGCAGTTTGGCCAGGGCCGGGTTTGAACCCGCCACCCTCGATATATGGGGCCGGCGCCCTACTCACTGAGCCAAAGGCGCCGCCAGTTCCCAATCTTTTCTTTGTGCATTGTGAAGAGCCCGCAAGGAAGTCAAGGACCAGAGTCCTTCCAGACTTCCTTTCCAGAAAAGCTAGAAGGAAAGGTAGAGCTTTGGTCAGATGGGCAGGGCCACTCTTCCATAAACAAGTCTCAGCTTTCCCAGAAGTCAGTCACACAGGCAGCTGAGAGGGAAGCTCCTATTCCAAAGGGCCCAGCTGGTCTGCCCAAGTAGTGCCCATGGGACCCCAGTGGCATTAGGTGACATTCCGGACACAGAGACTATCCCTACACAAAGAAACCAGCTTACAGAATAGGGCTACAAACAGTCAAACAACTGGTTACTAAAAACCACCAAGACTGGTTATGAAAAACGAGGTAAATACTTCAAACAAGCTAGTAATCAGTTACTTTCATGCAGTGACCTAATTTCACTGTTTGCTTGAAAACTGTGAGTGTTTTACATTAGGGTCCAAAGCAGGAAGCCAACCCCAGGAAGGCCCAACAAAGCCATTCCTCAGGATTGAGCTTGATGATGTCATATCTTTCCATCAGGGAAGAAGATGGGATGTGGGGATGTGAAGATGTGGGAGTGGGGAGAAGTCCAAGATGGTGGGGGCATTGGCTTTCTGAGTTGGTGGTGCCTCTGCTGAGGTGGGGAGCAGAGGTGAAGTCTGTGGTGAAAGGAAAGGTTGGATGGACTGGCCCATGGGATGTCCTGGAGGAGGGTCCAGGAAAGGAGTTGGGAAGATGCATCTGGGATACAGACACATACTGGGAAACACACTTGGGTGTCTCCTAGTGGTTTCCCACTGAGGAAGAGGGGACAGAGACCAAAGTTCATATTTGGCCACAGCCCATTGGAGGAGTTTAAGAAATAAGCAAGCAGGCATGTCTAGCAGTCTGCTGTTACACCCAGCTCTGGAGCTGAGAGACTGACGGCCCCCTACCTACCCAACCCCCTCCTTTGGCACCAGGGCCACCAGGACCCCACAGTAGTTTCCCGTTTAGCCAAACCTCTGTCCATCCCTGGAGCCCTGTGGTGAGGGCTTTCAGGTCCCTCTACTGACCCAGGGGCTTCTCTGGGGACCCTAGGCCTGCCCCTAGTGAGGACTGGGGTCCCCTCTAGGCTGGCCTCTGTCTGCCTTGTGCCTTCCTGCTCTGGCCCTGTCCTGCTCATGAGGAGCTGTCACTCTCCAAGACCTGCCCACAGGCCCAGCCGACCTCCACCTCCCCTGTGGCACCTGCCCCACATGGGCCCTGCATGGACCTTCGCTGGCAATCTTGGCAGTGGGAGGAGCCTGCCTGAACCTCATGCTGAGTCCCCACACTGAGTCCTTCACTGTGTTGGGGACACAGAGCCACCACATTTGTGTCATGGCAGGGCGGGGTTTTGCCACCAGAGCCACCAGGGGCCTGGCTGTGGGCCAGCGACTGCTCTCTCCCCTGCTCTTGTTTGCAGAGTGACCCAGAGCAGGGGCAGCTGAGAGGCCACCTGCCTACATGTGACAGTGCCCTCCTGCTTGTGGGGTGGAGCTCAGTTCTAAGAAGGGCTAAGGGAGACTCGCGGGTGTCTAGGTGGGAGGCTGAAGGGGACCCAGCGCCAAGGCCCTGTCCCTGCATCTCTCTCACAGCCTGGGACAGAGAGAGGAGAAGGGAAGGACAGAGGGAAGGAGGTCCAGGGCTTCCCTGGGCCCCCACTGGGAAAGGCTGGCCTGCCACAGTCAGGGCCAGCTCAGGGCTATGACCTGCTTCTGAGGTGCATCCTGGGGACTGTGTGCCGGGCAGGGGTCAGCTTCACTGGGAGATCTTTGGGGAAGACCAGAATCACCCAGACCAGGCCAACAGCATGTCCTAGGGGAAATCTCCTACTCTGCCCCTAACACTAAACTGGTGACTTCTGATGATCAGGGATGGGGCTGCCGGCTCCTCCAGAGCCCAGGAAATGTGGAGAGGCCCTGCTGACAGACACTGTCTGAGGACACAGGGAACTCCACTGACCAGTACTTGTATGTGACAGCCCTGCCCACTGTGGGCCGGGGTCTCTACACCCATCCACAGCATGGACTGGAGGCCTAACTTGATAGGCCCTGCCTGCCCTTTCCACAGGCTCCCAGCTACTAAGCAGCCTAAGGTTCGAGGCCTTCCAGGCCCTCCTGGGATACCCTAAGCCACCTCACAGAGATGGAAGGCCACACCCATGGAGGGCATGAGAGAGGACAGGCCCAGCCTTGCAACCCCTTGTCCCTACTCTCCTGTCCCAGTTGCAGAGACAGGATGCTCCCCCCCACAATGGGGGTAATAAAGGGCACTGCCACCACCAGTCTGGGCACATCGTAGAGACCCCAGAGAGGCCAAAGCCCCTCAGGGACTACCCAGTATGGGCTCCTGGGCTGAGGGTCTGTCCCTACGCTGACAGCATCCTTTCCTTGGGTGGCGGTAGCTTGTTTTCTGCCTCTTGTTCATTTTATTTTTAGACTCACTTGGCCAGCCTCACTCCCAGCCTTTGCAGAATGAGAGCGTGCCCAGGGAAGGCGGTGGGCACATTAGTGAGGCAGGCGGGCAGACGGGCACGCTGAGGGGCTGTGAGGACAGCTGATAAATTGTTTGCTTAGCTTCATCTATTTATTAGCGTGGTTAGAAACTGCTATTTATATTTTAACCCTCCAGGGACAGTCGTGAATCTCTGGATAAAGAGAGTTGGTATATTTCCAGGATGGAAAGTGAAAAATAATCAGTCGTCACAGATCTTAACAGGACTGCTGAGGGCGGGAGCCTTATGGAGTGCAGCCCGCAGCCCTTAGTCTGAGATACCTGAGAGAAGGTGCCAGGGACGGTGGGTGTCACTGTGCCCACACCCTGTCAGCTTGCAAGGTCTCACTCAGTGCGCTCAGATGGTAATTGGCGTTGTTTGTTGTGAGGATCAATAAGCGAAGGGCAGGCAAGGCTGGTGAGAAACGTGGCTAGAAAGTTGAGAAAGGGATTCCCACGTGGGATGTGCCAGGCCATGCAGAGAGTAGCCAGGATGCAGCTGAAGCCAAGACTGGGCTTCTTTCCTATATGCAGAAAAACACAGTGGAGGAGAGAGGTGGCCCTGCCCCTGGAAGCACCTGTGGGGCATGCCACACCCCACCACTTCTAGGCAGGTGCAGACCACCCTGTCACAGCCTTTTCTCTGCAGCTGCCAGGGTTGGGGGCCAATGCCAGCTTGGTCAGGTATGGTCAGAGGCCCCTGTGGAGTTGGAGGGGATTAGATGAGCCAGTTTTTGAGGGGGGGGCCATTCCAGCTTGGATCCATCCTCATCCTACCACTGTCTCCCTAGAGGAACTAACAGGTGGGAGTGAAGCCACCAAGGGGTCAGGCTGTGTTGAGGCACGAGACCCAGGCTCAGGGAGGGACTCAGGAGCTGTCACATCTCTGAACTTAGTTTGGGGAAGCAAAGTGAGAACTTTCCTAATCGTAGGATGTTTCCACTGCAAGCTGTTGCATCGCAGATGACGTATCTAGTCTGCTGTAATGGTGATGTTTGGGGACACATCAATAGGTATCTTAACAATTTGCCACAGTCTGCTTGCGGTTTAAGAAGCATTGGCTCCTATCTTTGCAGCTTGTTAATGTGAGACAGTTTAAGGACATGCACAGACATAACCGAGTTCTTCCCAGAGTGAGTCTAGAGGTGAGGCATCTCAGAACTTGCCTGGAGGGAATGGGACCAAGCAGTGTCCTGGCAGGGGTTTTCTTTGGGGTCTGGGAACTCTAATGGCCTCCTACTCATTCATGGCATCAAATCCATCGAATCCTCAATTGAACTGAGGTAGGAAGGAAGCACCAAGGTGAAGGCCAAGGCAGCTCCAGCCTGCTCACATAGCCCAGGCCCATCCTGCCCTGGAGCCCGATTGGAGCTCAGCTTTAGCTCAATCAACAACTCAGGCCCATGGCTCATGTCTAAGTATACATTCATCACAAGCCAAAAGCAAATATGCCTTTGATAGGTCAGATTTATGCTTAAAATCAGTTTGCTGTTCACGTCTTCATTATTTTTTGATAGCTTAGTGGTAGAACATCAAACCTGCTGACTTCTGTATTATGCCAACTTATTTCCTTATATTTGAAGTTTTTTTAAGCTTAGAATATCTAATTAATCCACACAATCTAGATACTTGCTGTTTCAACCTCTCATGCTCATAAAACAAACTGAATGCAACTGTAGCTAGTTTGCATAGAGGCCTCCGCTACCACCACCACTACTGTTTTTTATCATCTTGCCAGATACATCAGCAAATACATGTTCAGGACAAGAAGGCTGTGAAACAAAAAATTAAATGAAATTCCAAAAATCAGGGAGATGTTTAAAGGATCTTTACCACCCTTTGGAAAATGTTAACAAATATTCCAAGAAAGAAATAGAGTTAGCACTGTGCCAAGGAGCGGCACCCTCCTTCCTTTGGCCTTCATTTCACAAAGTATTTCCCCTCTGGCCCTAGCACAGCTGGGGTAGGGCCCAGTGGCCAGACTGTGCCTGCCACAGTGCCCACCTCCCCAAGCCTCTCTTTTGTCACCTCTTGCCAGCTGTGGTGCAGGATTTGTTTGCAACCAGCCAGCTGGTCTCCGAAGAAGCCAGGAGGCGATCTTAGAGCTACCTGACTACTCATCCTTAGCTTGGCCCTCTGGCTGGAGGAAAGTCCCCTCGAGCCCAGCCTTGCCATCTTGTTAGTGAAGAGGGCCCTGCAGGCAGTGGGAGGCTGGGATGCACAAGCACAGGCCTGCTCAGGGCTATGTGGACACCTCTCCACTGACAGCCCCTACTCCCTTCTCTCCCTCCTAAGCTCCTGCCCTGTCAGTCCCCAGCCCCCAGCCATAAGCCTTGGCTCCAGACAGAAATCCTAAGAAACAAAGAGGCTATTTAGGTACAAATACTCCTAATGAATAGAGAAAGGATTCACTCTCCAGATGATTTAAGGCATAGTTGTCCAAGCCATTTCTCTTTAGCCAGCTCACTGGTCTGGTGCCTGCACAGGGCCCCAGCAGCTCTCCAAGCCTGTCTTCACACTCCCTCCTGGAACCAGTACCTGAAAGAAAGACTGGATGAGCAACTTACAAAACATTGCCCAGGGTGCAGTGCAAAGACGCCTCTAAACACGATGTGAAGAAAGTTCCCGGGACCAGGTTTCTTTGCCTGGACTCCTCTCGGCAGACAGGTTATAAACTTGCCTTGTCACCGGGGGGCCAAAGATGAGGATCAGGGACTTCTCGGACAATTCCTAGCCAGGTGGGTTCCTCCCAGGGCCCTGATGGCATGTGTCTGCAGGAGGGCTGTTTGCAAATCCCTGTGACTGTCATCACTACCACGGTCTGCCCAGTGAGTTGCCTTTGGCTGGGGGGGGGGAGGGGGCAGTACTGGTCAGGGTTCTAGTTAATTAAGAGCAGCATTGGACTTGAAGGCCTTGTCCTGGCACCTCTCCAGTTTGGCTTAGAAACAGACTGTGAGGGAAGGGAAGAATTGCAAGGCTGAGTCTCATTGCCTTGTCAACCCTTCTCACCTCTGCTCCAACACTGACATTTTGCAGACCCTACACAACAGCAGCTGGCAATACTTTTATCATCTGTTGACCAAGGAACACAAAAGGACAAACAGTCCAGCTGAGCTCAGCATCACTGTCAAATGAAACTTTCATCTATTGTACTAGCTCCTAGAGACATAGAAACATAGAAGGCAGATCCATCGACAGACAGTGCTTGGTGTACACATGGGCATGTAGACCCCTGGCAATAATGCCCATTCATTCACTCAGCCATTGTTTATCGAATTCTCAGTAGGTCCCAGGCCTCATGTTAAATGCTGGGTCTATGTATGAGATGAAGAAGAGACTTGGCCTGCCTTTAGGAGGTATACAGCCTGCTGGGGGAAAATCAGCATCTCCAGGCTAAAATCAAGGTAGCAGCGGGACCTGGCCCCTTAAGGCTCAGGGGAGAATGTTTCTCTCTCTATTCCAGCATCTGGCGATTCCTGGTGTTGCTTGGCTTGTGGCCACATCACTCCAGTATCTGCCCCCATCTTCATGTGTTGTGTCCCTTCTGTCTGTGTCTTCTTTTCATCTTCAAAGCACACATGCCATTGGATTTAGGGCCCACTCAGATCATTCAAGATGATCTCGAGATCCTTGCCTGAATTACATCTGCAAAGACATTTTTTTTCCAAATAAGATCCTGTGGCCTTGTTCACAAGTCTTTGCAGGCATCCTGATGCCTGTGAGATGCATTCTGTAGGAGACCTCTCCCCTGTGCCCTCAGCTTCCTCACACAGCCCTACCCTGGCCTGGTGGCTTTGTACTCCCAGCATACCCTACCCTCTTCTGCCCCAAGCCTGTCTACTTCTTCCTTGCCCCTCCCACCTTCTTCTTGTCAACTTTCCAGGCTCTGCTCAAACCCTACTGCCTCCGAGAAGCCTGCCCAGCCCAGCAGAGCTGAGAATGGCTCCCTCCCTCTGTATAGTCCCTTCCCATGTACCCACATCTGGATCATAGCTGTGACCAACTCACTAGGAGTCTCTTTCTCCCTTGAGGGGCTGGAGTTTGACTTTCCCTGGGATCTCTGACACCTCACACATGGTAAAGTATGCAGTGGACTTTTGTTGAATGGCACTGAAGGAAATTTGTGCATCTTACTGCTTCTCCTATTGTTTAGTTGGGAAGAAAATTAACCAAGTCCAAGAGGAGGAAAGAGGTAGGAAAACCACTTGAGAAAGAAGGGGTTCTGCGTTACCTAGGAACGTATGGCAGATGGCATTCAGAGGCCTCCCCTGCTCTCACTGGCCCCCTTTCTGCAGCTCCCACCCTCATGGTTCTAAGTCTTTCTGACACCCCTCTGGCTTCCTGCAGCTCTTTGAAGGGCCACAGTCGTCTTGGCATGGGGCCTTGGAGTGTAGACTATCATCACCTAACGTGGAAGCAGAGAGCTTGTTCACGTCACCTCAGGCTTGGCAGCCTAAGCAGATCTCCCCAAAGTCCCCTTCCTGCTTCCTCCTTGCTTGGAGCAGAGGCTGGATCTCTTCCTTTTAGTTACTCTGGCTGATTTTAGCCAGGTCCTTTCTACCTGGTCCCCAAGCCCATGGCTAGAGGTCACACCCAGCCCCAACTAAACTGCAGCCCTGGAGTCTCTCCCCATATTCTTCCTGACTCACTGCCTCCAGGATGCCCAGCCCCTGGCAGCCATCCTCTCTGCCTGCTCAGGGCCCTGCTGTCTTCAGCCTATTTCTTCTCAGCCTCTCAGATTCTTCTTTTTGCGGTTTTAGCTGGGGCCCAGCTTGAACCCGCCACCCCTGGTATATGGGGAAGGCGCCCTACTCCTTGAGCCACAGGCACCGCCTGGCCTCTCAGATTCTTCACATCAGTCTCCATGGGTGTACCAGCTCAAAGCTCTATCCAGTGGCACTATGGAGTGAGGGTGGGGACAGAGTGTGAACTTTGACATCAGCCCTGGGTTCATATCCCAGCTCTGCCTTTTGTGAGCTTGTCACCTATATAAAGCCTCAGTTCCCAACGAATTCATTCATGTACTTAGTAAATAAAGAAATTTTCATGGAGCACCTAGGAGGTGCCAGACTTACTCTACATGAGACATCAGGGGTGCAGCAGTGCAAAGGGCAGAATCCTGCCCTTAAGCCATTTGTTGTCCATGAGGCACCAGCCATGTGAATAAGCCTACCAGAATGGGACAGAGGGTGTGATGTTGATGTCACATCCTGTGTTCTGATGTGACTGCTCGGATCCTGAGCAACTCACACTACAAAAAAATCCTTCAAGAATTTCAATAAGAAGGATTTTCAAAAAAAGCTAGCTGTGGGTGTATTTGGCTATTACATGCTGACATAATCAGCTGCTGCAAATGGAAAGAGCAGGCTGGGAAACCACCAAGCCCATCCTGAACAGCACAGAAGGCCAAGGTCAACTGTCTGCGTGTCCTGGACTTTAACATGGCTGTAAGATGCACAGAATTTAAGAACAGTTTTTCAGGAAGAAAGAAAGAAGCAGCAGCAAGGCGCAGAAGGCTCCTGTGGACAATGATGTGCATCGCGGCATTAACAGGACACAATAGCATGTGATTCTGAAAGTCGTCTCTGTTCAGCTGACGTTGACAAAGGCCTGCAGTGCAGCCAGCCACTCTGCTAGCACAGCCCGATATGTCCACTAGTCACGGGTGACAATCTTCTTCCTGCCCCCTCTCCAGCTGCTTAGCTCTAGTTCCCTGTTCTGACCCTGTCACAGCCAAGAGGAAACTGTTATGCTTCTCGGTCCCAGCAAGAGAAATGCTCGTGTTCAAATGGAAAATCACTGCATCCATCTATGATGGGTGTCAAAGGCCTGGTCAGCAGTGGCAGCTGACAAGAGGGTGTCAGGGGACTCAGCGCTTGTAGCTCAGCGGCTAGGGCGCCGGCCACATACACCTGAGCTGGAGGGTTCAAATCCAGCCCAGACCAACTACAACCAAAAAATAGCTGGGCATTATGGCAGGCGCCTGTAGTCCCCACTACTTGGGAGGCTGAGGCAAGAGAATCGCTTAAGCCAAAGAGTTGGAGATTGCTGTGAGCTGTGATGCCACAGCACTTGACCCAGGGTGACATAGTGAGATTCTGTCTCAATAAAAAAAAAAAAAAAAAAAAAGAAGGGCGGTATCAGAGAAGTGTGCGGGGCATGGGAGAAATGTTCAGAAAGTGAAATGACAAGTTTGGCTGGGGAGAGAAAAGAGAAGGAGCAGGGAGAGGCATGCCTGGGTTTCTGGCCAGTAACAGAGACAGGAGACATGATATATGCACTTAGGAGACATAAAGGGAGTGGTCGGGGACTGCCAGGGCTGGATCTGCCTGAGCAGGGGGTCCTGAGTGTGCTTGAGGCTCTCCTGTCCCATGGAGCTGGCGCTGAGGGCTCAGGGCAGCTGGGTTAGGCTGGCCATGTCCTACGGGGCAGAAATGAGCTCCCTCTCTCCTGAACCCCCAGAGACGGAGAACTCCTTGTGCCTCTTCTAAAAGCTTAGTGCTGTCTGGCAAGTGCCCACCTGCCTCTGCTGGTCCCAGCAGGCCTTGGCTGGTCCCATTTCTCCCCAGCTGAGCACCCCGGTCCTACTGCTTAGCACCCGAAGCCCGCTCGACTGCACAGTGGGGCTGAGAGAAGAACATGCTTCCCAACATTGTGGCATCCAGCCATCGATGGCGCCATGCTCTGAAGGCACCAGGAAAAACCCTGCCCGCCTGGCATCTGGGAGCCGCTCAGGAAGACCTTCCTTCTCCTCTTCCTTCCTCTGCCCCTCCCTTTTCTCCTTTCCTGGTAGGGTTGCTGCAGTATATATACTGCTTTCTGGGACTGCTGGACCAAACTTAGTGGCTTAAAACCAAAGAAATGTAAACATCTGATTACATAGAAACATTTTATCATTCATTCATCCATTCATTCATTCATTTGCCAAAAGTTCTGGGGGACAGAAGTCTGAAAGCCAAGGGTCATGAGGACCAAGCTCCCTCAGAAGCCTCTAGTGGAGAATCTTTTCTTGCTTATTCCATCTTTCGGTGACCCCAGATGTTTGTTCAGCCTGTGGCTGCCTTGCTTCAACCTCTGCCCCCATCTTCACCTCATCTTCTTCCCCTATGTCTCCAAAATCCTTCTGCCTCTCTTATGTGGGATGCCTGTCATTTGGTTTAGGGTGCACCTGAATAGTCCAGGATGATGTCATCTCAGGATCCTTAACTGAATTATATCTTCAAAGACCTTTTTCCAAATCAGGTCACACTCATAGGTTGTAGGTAGATAGAACTTTTGAGAGCCACCATTCAATACACTGCAGTGTGACTGTCAGAATTTCTCAGGAACCCCAGATCTCAGGCCAACCCACCTGCATTTTCCCTGAGCTGGGCCCCTGCAGGAGCCCTGGAGCTGCGTGCCCATAGCCACAAAGGGAGGCAAGATTACAGCCTGATTCAATGCTCTAGAACTCGAGGTCACGGGACCCTGGAGATCAGGAGACCTAACCCCTTCATTGGCCTAGTAGAGGAAACTGAGGACCCTAGGAGACAATAAATCTCCCTGTCCCTCCTGCTTGCTTTCAGCAGGCACCTAGAGGGCATCTCCATGGGCCCCACCCAGGCTTGCTGCTGGGGCGCAGGGTTAAACAAAGCCCACTAAAGCCCGCTGACTTCTCTGCAGCCACGCAAGTTTCTTCTTGCTCTCCTTCAGTGCCGCATAGATTTTGCCAAGGGCACATATCAGGCTCTCCTGATGCCCAGTGGAATGGGAGACACACCAGCCACAGGGTACCCTGAACCACAGAGCAGGGAAAGAGCTTATTCTGGCCCTGGAGCTAAAGTTCTGGGTTTGAGCCCTCATGACCATGTCTGTCATCTTAGACCACGCACGTCCTAAGGTAAAAAGTAACAATGAGCCCTGACCGGTTGTGAAGCATACACAGTGCAGTGAGGGGAGTATGAGCATTTTGCATCTTGCAAAGGGCCCTGCAAGGCATTCTTCAGAGATGCCAGGATGTGCTTCCCACCTACATGGCCTTGAGGCTCGCACTGATCCTTCTCCAGCATGGGAAGGGACAAACCACAAATCGCTGCCCCTGTGCTGGGAAATGCAGGAGCCTGGGGTAAAGCCAGGGCTTGAGGGCAGGGCGGTGAGAGGGACAGTCCTGCAAAGCTTACCCTCCATCCCCCATTCACACATTTCTGAGAGCACAGAGATGGAACAGAACAGGAGAAAGACCATGTCTTTCACAAAAGTGGGGAGGGGACAACTCAGTGACCAATTTCGGTGATTAGCTGCAAGAAGAGGGCCCTTTATTCCAGGCGTGTGTGTGCCTTTTAATTTCCTCTTGTGGACTCCTGAGGGGGCCCAGTAACCGTGTGATTGGTATTCCTCTCCAGCCTTTCAGGATGCGGGGGGCACTTGCCCAGATGCGGCTCCAGGTGGTACTGAGTGCCACCTGCACTCCCAGCTTCCGATTAACTACTCTGCAGCAAACCTGCATGGGGCAGGGAAAGGAGGTGAGGGCCCCACCAGCTCAGCCCCACCAGCTCAGCCCAGGGTCCAGGTGGGTGGTCTCTGGCCAGAGGCAGCAGCAGCAGCCTTATTGAGGTGCAAGTTGACCTTGGCACCTTTCTGCTATGTGGGAAACAAAAATAAAAACTGGAGACAAAAGGGCTTGGTTGCTTAAACAATTGAAGGCATAGAAGTTACAGACCAGGCCAATTAGGGAGTGGTGATTTGCATTACAAGAAGACCCTTTGCTCCATAAAAGGAGCTCTCTGGAGGTTGCAGTCGATGGTGCCCTGGGTGTTAAGTATTCAATTTACAAAACAGTGATTTGCCCACAACTCTATAGTGTAAAACTACTGTAGGTACTGACTTTTGACAGAGACAAGGGCACCCTTGTACTGTCTCATGCTCACCCCCTTTCATTGCTGAGCCCTGAGCAATTGCTCAAAATCAGAAGAAAGATGGAGACTTTACCTCTTTCATGTTTACATGGATGGAGCTGGAACGTATTCTTCTTAGTAAAGTATCTCAAGAGTGGAAGACAAAGTATCAGCCCTACTATGTACTCAGCCCTACTATGAAACTAATTTATGGCTTTCATATGAAAGCTATAACCCAGTTCTAATCTAAGAATATGGGGAAGGGAGAGAGAGGGGAGGGAGGGGGGAGGATAGGCGGAGAAAGGGTGATTGGTGGGATTACACCTAGGGTGCATCTTACAAGGTTACATGTGAAACTTAGTAAATGTAGAATATAAATGTCTTAACACAATAACTAAGAAAATGCCAGGAAGGCTATGTTAACCAG
>CAUYPK010129905.1:0-12163 GCA_963574355.1 Loris lydekkerianus
CTTGCTGGCTCTCTGTGTCCTCAAAGGGATGATTGTAGGCAGGTCCCACCGGCCAGAGATGTCTGGAGTCTTGTCTCCCCAGATTCGCCAGGCCCAGTTACAGGGAAGCTGTTACTCAGCAGCCATCTTTAATCCGAGTCCCAAATCTATTTTTTTAATGGAGTGAGGGCCTCAGTTTAAGTCTAAACTATGTTGATCTTCAGATTCATTTGTCTCTTCATAGCTGAAGAATTGGTGACCCAAGACTCCCAAGAGTCTATAAATAGGCAAGCCTATGGATCTCTATTGTGGGAGCAGTAGTGCCTCCCAAAGGAAGACTGGTATAAAGTACTCCTGGGAGTTGGAATAATGGGACAGGATGTGAGAGGAGAGGATCTCCCTGCAAGCCTAGTAAAGCCCTATGGCCAGAGGCTACGCAAGGCCACAATGGCTCAAGGCAAATCTACCATTAGAAATGAAAGTGACAAGCTATCTTGAGAGGATTCTCACTTCTCTGTGCTTTTGGAGCCCGTTATTAGGAAAAATGCAAGATTTTACTACAGTCTAAGAACAAACAGAACTGATTTATAGTTTATGGTTCATATTATGCATTGTCACATTTCACACTTGCAACTGATGCATTTTGTTTGCCCTCTAGGACAAGGGTACACAAACTCTGTAAAGAGATAGATAGTAAATACTTTGGGTTTGTGTGCCACATAGGTCACTAGCATTTTATTCCCTATTTTTTGTTCTATTTTTACAATATATTAAAGATGTAAAAAAGCATTCTTAGCCCACTTGTTAAACAAAAGCAGTCCACTCCTAGGGCCGTGGGCCTTAGTCTGGTATTGGGGGAGCATAACATGGTAGGGATAGAGGAGCTCCTTCTGGAGCCATAATTATGACTCTCAGTCAAATTGTCAAGTTCTTTCCCCAATCCTGAACATTCACATCTGAGACCTAGAGCTGTGATTAAAAAAATAAATAATGGACTTGTGGTTATGATGGCTTCAAGGTTACTTTGCGGAGCTGGAGCTCTGGCCACACAGGCCCTGAGAGCCCACGGTTCCATTGCATCGGCTGCAGTGTGCTCCATGGCATCTGGAGGTGGTGTTCCTACTGATGAGGAGCAGATGACTGGGCTGGAGAGGGAGGTCATGATGGCAGCACGGAAGGGACTGGACCCATACAATACGCTACCACCCAAGGGAGCCTCAAGCACCAAGGAAGACCCTAATTTAGTCCCTTCTATCACCAACAAACCAATAGTGGGCTGTATCTGTGAAGAGGACAACAGTACTGTCATCTGGCTCTGGCTGAGATGCCCTAATTGTGGAGCCCATTACAAACTGGTGCCGCACCAATTCACACATTGAGACCCCTGCACTAATTTACTCAAAATGTGCTGTAAAGTTTCTTTTTTCCAATAAAGACTAGACATTGCATTGGAAAAAAAAAATTAAAAATAAATAAATACATACATACATAATGGATGACTCTGTACCAGTCCTGGAGCCCTGGGCAGCAGCACTCTTAGCTCTGTGTTCTGGGACATGGTGCTAGAGTTGTGGAGATGGAGAACGCTTTCCCCAGTTCAGGTTACTTGGGGAGCATGGACTCTGTACAGTAGCTCTTGAGCAGGGAGCTGACTGGAATCTGGGGAAGAAAACAGGGCTGTGGCCCGGAAGGGGCATTAGTAGTCACTGCAACACAGACAGCTCTGCCTGTGGACATCAAGCTAGAAATCGATGTAGAAAAGGAAGACTGTGACAGGTGTCATGTGGGAGCTGGCAGGACTGCGTTTACAATCACCTGTGAGACACCTCCTAGAGACATCCCGGAAAAAAGGCAGCAGGGACTCTGTAGAGTGGAGACAGAGCCAAAGAAACACTGTCTCCTGTTGTTAGTGTTGCCCACTTTTATATTTTAATCCAAAGACTTAAAGCTGCTGTAGAAATACATGTCCCCTGGGTCTGTCAGATTGGTCTTGGTGTTGTTTTCATCACACACAAAGTAGAGTAATTGTTTTCAAATAACAGAGTGAAACTATTGACCAGAAAACCAAGGCACCAATGCAAGTCAGACCACTCAGCAACCGCCTGCACTTGGAAAAGTCCTTTTATGATCCTGGACTCAGATTGTTCTTATAGTTAGAGATTAATGCAAAAATGTCTAAGGGCTCCTCTTGTTTCAAATGTATCCTACCATTTAATATTAAAGCCATTAATTAACTTATAATTGTTTATTGAGTCACTTTCCACCATCCAAACAAGATGCTGAGTACTGAGACTGTAGAAGGGAAGAGAGTCTCTGCCCTGGAAAATCTCTGTAAAATAACCCAGCAGTCACCACCAAGTTAAAGTTGGGGTAGAGGTGCAACTGGCTGTGGAGAGATTATAGAGGACAGACATTGCTGAAGACAAGAACCTGAGCACAACCTCTGTGTCAACACTATTAAGCAACAAGAATGGGAAGACGGGCAGCACCTGTTGCTGTGATTAGGGCCCCAACCCCATATACCGAGGGTGGCAGGTTCGAACCCAGCCCTGGCCAAACTGCAACAAAAAAATAGCCAGGCATTGTGGCGGGTGCCTGTAATCCCAGCTACTTGGTAGGCTGAGGCAAGAGAATTGCCTAAGCCCAAGAGCTGGAGTTTGCTGTGAGCTGTGATGCTACAGCACTCTACCGAGGGTGACAAAGTGAGACTGTCTCTAAAAAAAAAAAAAAGGAGGAAAAGGTGTTTTAATAAAACACAACTGAGATCTCAGTCTCACTAGACATCTCCCCACAGCTGTACAGAACCCTTTATGCTTCAGAACAGACTGTGAAGGGTGAGGTTTATAGGGCACAAGGACTAGGAGTCTACCTCTCTCTCCTTGGTCAAAATCTATATTTTGAAAGGAATTCCCTCCCTTACATGTATGGTTGTATGACCTGGAGCCAGGATCAGGGACATAAGAACACTGTATCATACTGTGACTCCTGGAGTGCTGGGGGGACCTGAATCTCAAGGGGCTCAGTAGGGACCCGGACATGAGAAGTTTTGTATTCCCATCATGTGGCTGTGACAGAGCCATGACAGAGAGTGGCTGTCACCTGAGAAAGGGTGAGAAAGGTGGCAGAGTTGTGGTGACGGTAGGGTAGGGACTATTCACTGAGCAAGAGACTCAGGCCCAGAAAGGAAAGACCAGAAAATCTGGGGAGGTGCAAGAATTGAGGCCAAAATAAGACTGAAGTAGAGTTGAAAGGCTTCCCAGAGGAGGGGGTGCTGGACCGGCAGCTGGAGACAGAGAAGGAATTTCCAGATAGACAAGCAAGGTATAGGGTGCGAGGTGGTGGGAATCGCAGAGAACTGGCAACAAGAATTTTCAGTTTGAAAGAATGATATTTGGAAAAGTAGAGGCTGTAAAAGAAGATAATCGATTTGGTGAACTGCAAGCACTGCCTGGCTGGGAAATCATGGTGCAAGAGCAAAGAGAAGCTACCTCATTCCAGACAGTCATTCTGCTGTTGCCAATTACCAGCCAGAAATTGAACCGGCAGAGGGCAGAATGAGAATATTTTGTTATACATAAATGTCATGAAGAAATGAATGACTAAGTGTCATTGTTTATTTATTCATTCATTGAATTATTGAATAAATATTTGTTTTGTGCTTAGTGGGTGTGAAATATTTTATTGTACTCAAGATTTAAAACACAGAAGAGAAGTCCTTGCATTCAACATAAGTTGTGATATTCTGACACCAGGGTATTTTCAGAGACTTCAATCTTTTTAATTGCTTCATTTAATGGTTTTGATTGCTGGGGTGTGCGTAATGTGTGTGTATGAGTGTGTGTGTGTGTGTGTGTGTGTGTGTGTGTGTGTGTGTATGAGTACATATACATATGTTTTACATTTTTATATTTTCCTAAACAGGGATTTATTAATTCTTCATTCTATACTTAACCCTATCATATGCACCATCTGTGATATCAGCATGAAAATTTGTTAATTAAATATTGACTGTCAGAATATTTAAGCACTGACAAAGCCAGAAACAGATCACTGCTCTTTTCTTGCCTCTGAGCAGTGGTAACATACATTCAAATGTTACCTATAAAGAATAAAAATGTGTGAAAGGATTTCTTTTTATTCACAACTTTGAATGCCTCCACTTAGGTTCATCTGAATGGTACTTTAACAAGCTGTGATTTTTGCTAAGCCATTTTGCACTGCTGGGTTTAAACATCTTTGGTATGCTACTTGCAACCTTCCACACTTTCTGTTTTTCTGGCCCACTGCCTCTAGTGTTCCAATTCCAAAATTTCTTTGACCTCACCTGGGCCTAGAGTCCAGTGCCCTCACCTTTACTCACCGTCCTTCCCTCCACTCATGCCCTTCCTTCCCTCCTTCCTGGGCTCAGATGTCATGGTCCATCGTTGTAACACCTCCTTTTTACTCCCCGCAGCTCTCTCCCATCACACTTTCTTGCTCTACTTAGCTGAGAAAAACCCTCAATTGTGATTAATCCAGCTCTCTACTCATTCTGTACTTGCCCCTGTGCTATGTTTGGGACACACACACACAACTATGCTGACAGATCTTCAGTGCACACCCAGTGATCCCTGGCATAGGCCCTTGGCACTGCCCAGGAAAGTCCTCTCCAGTCCCCGAGTCTCTTCCTTCTTTCACTCTTCTAGACAAACATTTGGTACCTTCCCCCTTGACCAGTCCTCTTCCATCCTCACTCTTGGCCAATGGTTTTAGTTCTATTTTTCTTAGAAAATAGAATGGATAAGAAGAAAATCACCTACTCCTGAACATATGAACCACCCTATTTGTATGTGTGCTCCTACACATCCACATTCCTCCTATTGGTCCAGTGATTTTCAACTGGTGTGCTGCGGCCAATGGTGTGCCATGAGAGTATCTTAGGTGTGCCACAAAAATTTTTAAAGATCATAATTAAATTATTTTTGAAAGAAGTTCAAAGCACCATAAGTATATTCTTTCTTATTCTTTCTTTCTTTTTTCTTTTTTTTTTGTTAACTTAATTTAAGTGTGTCACGGAAGTTTAACCACAGGTTCAAGTCTGTGAAATTAAAAAAAAAAAAGGTTGGAAAATACTGTGTTAGTCAATGTATAAACTCCCTGGACTCCTATCTGAGGACAAACTTCCACTTGTCCCTGGACTCCACCTTCTTCAGGAATGAATATTACTATAGTTCATTCTCTCCTTTCTCTTCAGCATCGTCAATTTTCACTCTCTTTACCTGTTCTTTTTTATCCATCTATAAATGTGCTTCATTTCTCCCACTTCAAAATGAAATGCAAAAAAAACCCTCCCTGACCTATTTCTCTCCCGCCCCCATTTCTTTGGTTGCATTAATTCTTATCTTCTCCTTCAATTTATCCATGAAACTCCAATAAGTTTTTGCTCCCAACACCACCAAAGCATTGATTGTCATCATCCCCAAGGTGTAAAATCCAATGGTCAATTCTCAATTCTTAGTTTCCTTGACTCATGAACTCCATTAGACAGAAAAGACCATTTCTGCTTCATAAGACATGTTCTTTACTTGATATTTGAGATATCAAGTTCTCTTCTCACCTCACTAATGCTTCTTTTTCAGTCTCCTGGCTGACTTTTTACACCTTTCAGACCACTAAATGTTGTGCTTCAGCTAATTGCTTCTCTTCTCTATTGATCTCCTTTCTCTAGGTGACTATTGTGGCTGTGGGTTTAAACACCATCTATATTCTGACAAGGTTAAAATTTCTATTAAAAAATGGAACGTTCTCTGGAATTTTAGACTCATATCCAACTACACACTAAAAATTTCCACTTAAATATCTATATTTGAATATATCCATAATTCCTGTTCTCTGCCCCCACTCCACAAAAACCTGCTTCCTTCCACCCATCTTGGCCATTGGCAATGGAGTCTTCCATTTGCTTAAAATAAAAACAATTCAATAATTGTTACTTTTAAATTGAGACATAATTCACCTGTCATAAAATTTACTCTTTTTAAGTACATAGTTCAGTGGTTTTAGTATATTCATAAGGTTGTTCAACCATCACCACTATCTAATAAGACTTTTTTTTTTTTTTTTTTTTTTAGACAGAGTCTCACTATATCACCCTCGGTAGAGTCCTGTGACATCACTGCTTACAGCAACCTCAGACTCTTGGGCTTAAGTGATTCTCTTGCCTCTGCCTCCTGAGTAGCTGAGACTACAGGTGCCCACCACAACGCCCGGCTATTTTTCTGGTTGCAGTTGTCATCATTGCTGTGTATCTGGCCCAGGCCAGGCTCAAACCCGCCAGCCTCCATGTATGTGGCTGGCGCCCTACCCACTGAGCTATGGGCACAGCCACTAATAAGAACATTTTTATCACTCCCCAAAGAAGCCCCGTTTTTCTCATACTTTTTGTTATTTTTTGTTTGTTTGTTTTAGTTTCTTAGTTTCTTTGTTTTAGTTAGAAAAATGTAAGCTAAAACTCCAATGAGATATTGCTACAAACCTATCAGAATGGCTAAAATAAAAAACAATGACAACTCCAAACACTGGCAAAGAGAAAGTGGACCACTCATTCATTGCTGGTGCATGTGAAAAATAACACAGCCACCCTGAAAAGAGTTTGGTACTTTTGTCTTTGTTTTCCATTTCAGGCATTCTTGATTCCTCTTTCTCACATACTGCATCTAATCCATCAGCAGATTCTTTTAGCTCTGCACTCCAAATAAATCCAGAATCTAAACATATCCCATCACTTACATGGTTAGAAAATGTTCTGCAGAATTACAAAGCCAGTGTCCTAACTGGGTCCATTGATTCTCAACCTTGTTCTCATCTCCACAAAATAGCCATCGGGAGCCTTTCAAAAATCTAACTTAGATTTTCTCAACATATTCTTCCCAATCCTTGTATGGTTTTCCTTCACCTTAGAGCAGTGGTTCTCAACTTTCGTAATGCCACGACCCTTAAATACAGTTCCTCGTGTTGTGGTGAGCCCCACACATGAGGAGCATGTCTCAGTTCCTAAGACCATGGGAAATATGTGTTTTCTGATGGTTGTAGGTGACCCCTGTGAAAAGGGAAAGGGTCTTTCGATCCCCAAAGGAGTCGTAACCCACAGGTTGAGAACCACTGCCTTAAGGTAAAATCTAACTTGCAATTTGCTTCGAGGCCTTGTGTGATCTGGTTCTCCTGTCAGTTCTCCCACCCCCTCTCTTGCCACCCTCCTGCTTGCTTAGTAGCTTTTTGCTGCCCTTCAAACACCCCTTGCCTGAGTCTCTCCCTCATCAGTCACCCACGAGGCTGCCTCCCTTGCTTCCTCCAGGTCTTCGCTCAAATGTCACCTTAACCATGAGTTCTTCCCTGAACAGTTTGCACAAAATACTATTCACCAGCACTCCCAATCCTCATGGCCTATTTTAGTTTTTTTACCCTATAACGTGGATTTCCATCCACATACCTATTAATATATACTCACTTATCTATTTATTGTCTGGTTCCTTCCACGTAGTATATAAATTCCACAAGGGTAGAGGCTTTGTCCAAGAACAGTGCCTGGCACATAATAAGCCCCTGATTCATATTATTTGTTGAATGAAAGATAAAGGAAGGAATACATGAACCAGGACAAATAAAGAAGGTAAACTAAGTGAGACACTCTATAACTGTGGTTCTCAACCTTCCTAATACCATGACCCTTTAATACAGTTCCTGTGGGTCGTGACCCACAGGTTGAGAACCACTGCTTTATAAGTTTATAACAGAAGAATTAAATGTGGTGGTGTCTGTTAAGAAGCACTATAGAACTGGCATTTTTTACGGAAAAAAAGGAGGTTTAAATAGTGTAAGAAAATAAATATGACTAATTGCAGACTGTGATATGTGTAAATATTTAGTATGTCCCAAAGAGAGTCTTCCTATCTGAAACTGCCTAGCTAATAGTACCCATTGTCATAGAAGCAGATCTTCATCCACGTCTATTGAGTCTTTTTCCAACTTGTCCTGGATGGCCAGGAGGAAGATAGTAAAGGTTGGATGAAAGAACATATTCTGACTCAAGGACATGTATTTCATCACTAGGAAGCCATTTTCTTTTTTTTTTTTTTTTAGGCAGCCATTTTCTAATTGTGCTATAGATCCCACAGGATTCAGGCCCCA
This sequence comes from Loris lydekkerianus, assembly GCA_963574355.1. Lineage (NCBI taxonomy): Eukaryota > Metazoa > Chordata > Mammalia > Primates > Lorisidae > Loris > Loris lydekkerianus. The sequence continues at coordinate 8,146 of CAUYPK010129905.1, forward strand.
GGGTTATCTCTGGATACCCATTACCTGGTTTGTTAAGTACTCATGTATAAAGAAAATAAACCAGCCCTGAGAAAAGAGAAATTTCCCCCAGACATCTACACCTTAATAAATGAGGGCAGTGGCAACAAGAAAAGTCTGTTTCACAGATTAAAATCAGAAGGAAGGAAATTTTTCTGCTAAGAGAGGGGGGAACAGAAGACTGGCCATCAGCAAGATAAACTATAGAAAAGCAATAGCTAGCGTGTAAACTATTCCCCAAAGCACAGTAAAATTGATGCACACATTGGAAGATCTGGGCAACTGCTAATGAATCTCTCTAGCAGAATGAGAAACATTAATAAAAGTTCATATTTGTTGAAACATTTATTAGGTTCCAGGTCCTTATGTAAGCCTTTTAGGCATATTCGTTCATTTAATTCTTACCAGAGCCTTTTCAAGTAGATGTCATTATTATCTGTTATAAGATCTATGAGGAATTTGGAAAAAAACTCATTTCTTTCATCCTATCTTTCTTTAATTAACATTTATTGAGAGGTGGAGAGATTAAGTAACCTGGCCACATAATGAAAAAGTGAGGGGGCCAGGAGCTGAACCCAGATAATCTGGCAGCCAAGCTCATCATCATTTTTTAATCTTTATTGAGATAAAATTCATATGCTATAAAATTTATCTTCTAAGGTATATAATTAAGTGATTTTTAATAAATCTGTGAATTTGTGCAGCTGTCAATACAATCAATTTTAGAACTTTTCATCAGTACAAAATAAAGTCCATACCCATTATTAATCATTTCCCATTTCCCTGTGGCTCCCCAACCCCAAGTCTACTTTCTGTCTCTATGAAGTTAGGTCTTCTGGACCTTTCAGATGCTTGCACATAATATGTGGTCTTTCGTTCATCCATGTTGTAGTATATGTCTATTCTCCATTTTCTTAAATAATATTTCATTTTATAAATATGCCACATTTCATCTATCCACCCACAAAATGTTGAAGAATATTTGGGCCGTTTTCACTTCGGGGTTATTAAAAATAAGCTTTTATTATTAAAATAAAACATTCATGTGCAAGTTTTTGTGTAGATATATGCTTTCATTTCTTTGGATATAGTCCTAGGAGTAGAGTTGCTGGGTCATATGGTAACTTGGTATTTAAACTCTTGAGTTGTTTCTTTCTTTCTTTCTTTCTTTTTTTTTTTTTTTTTTTTTTAGACAGAGTCTCACTATGTCGCTCTCAGTAGAGTGCTATGACATCACAACTCACAGCAACCTCAAACTCTTGGGCTTAAGTGATTCTCTTACCTCAGCCTCCCAAATAGCTGGGACCACAGAGTGTGACCTCGTGTCTAAAAACAGCCAGGCATTGTGGCAGGCACCTGTATAGTTTGGAATAACTCAGGAGGCTGAGGCAAGAGAACTGCTTAAGCCCGAGAGTTTGAGGTTGCTGTGAGCTACTGAGGGAGTTATAGTGAGACTCTGTCTCAAAAAAAAAAAAAAGTAAAGAAAAGAAAAGAAACTATGAAATCCTATCTGTGTCTAAATATTCTGGGGTTACTATTACCTCTTACATTGCAGAAACTTTGTGTTTTTCTCCTTTGGAAGTTCAGCATGCTGTTCTTTTCACATAAAATGGGACTTGGCTAATTTGAAGTTTGAAGTGAACAAATTTTTATTAAATCTATGATATGTACCAAGGACTGAGGGATTCAGGAAAAAAAATGCATTTCTTTTTATCCTAACTTTCTTTAATAAACATGTATTAATCAAAGTGCCACTCACCAGCGCTGTGCAACAGAAATTCAAGGATGGGCTGGTGCAGTGGTTCGCACCTGTAGTCCTAGCACTGTGGGAGACTGAGGCAGGTGGATCTCTTGAACTCAGGAGCTTGAGGGCAGCCTGAGCAAGAGCAAGATTCTATCTGTACTAAAAATAGAAAAGAATATCTGGGTACTGTGGTGGGTGCCTATAGTTCAGGTAGTTGGGAGCCTGAGGCAGGGGGATCACTTGAGCCCAGGAGTTTTAGTTTTAGGTTGCTGTGAGCTAGGCTGATACCAGGGCACTTTAATCTGGGGCAACAGAGTGAGACTCTATCTAAAAAACAAACAAAAAAACAAAAAAACTTAAAACAAATAGGCAAAAATTTGCTATGCCAAGAGGCTGGAGTATAATAGAAGACTATATTTGGTATGCTTGTTTTGTTTCTTTGGTAGAACTTATTAAGTGAATCTTCCAAAAAGCTTTCCTTCTGCTGAATCCCAGAGACATGGAAGTCATCAGTATCCCACAGTACTTGGAGTACCTCTGCACCAAGATGTCTGGCTGATTTTCTGCACAGTCACAGTTTTACTTGAAAGCAAGAATTGTCCTAGCTCCTTTCCATTATTCCAAAAAGTTTAACATTCAAAGCAGGATCTAATTAAATAAACTACTGGGCTGGGTGCCTGTAGCTCAAGCAGCTAAGGCACCAGCCACATACACCTGAGCTGGTGGGTTCAAATCCAGCCCAGGCCCACCAAACAACAATGACGGCTGCAACCAAAAAAAAAAAATAGCCAGACGTTGTGTCAGGCGCCTGTAGTCCCAGATACTGGGAGGTAGAGGCAGGAGAATCGCTTGAGCCCAGGAGTTGGAGGTTGCTGTGAGCTGTGATGCCACAGCACTCTACCCAGGGTGACAGCTTGAGGCTCTGTCTCAAAAAAAAAAAGAAAAAGAAAAAGAAAAAAAGAAATTACTGGTTAGTTGATACCATTGAAGTATCACAATTTCAGAATAAACATTTGATTAAAAATAAGGAACTCATCGGTTAATACTGTATTTAAACGAGAATTGGTAACTTGAATGTGTGTAATTTTTTGGAAACTTTAAGTTTAAAAACCAAATACCCCTGCAAACAGATGCAGCCCAATCTCTTCTATTTAAATATTTTGCTGTTTTATTTTATAGAAATTATTTTGCTGAAGTCACAAATAGAATTTGATTTAAGAAGAACTTTTTGTCCTGTGGCGTTTGGGAGTGTTTTGTCCTTTTTTTCTTGTTTTTTTTTTTTATTTGTTTGTTTTTTTGTTTTGTTTGTTTGTTTGTTTGTTATTTTAGGACTGCACATTAAAATTAATTATGTGCATAGCATGCCTAGGCCTGATGCTGAATTCAGGATTTTAGTCTCATTGAGTTTTTGTGCCCAGAAAGATTTGATGTTTGGCCCTAAATTTACTAAAGATTTTGAGAAAACAGGATATTGACACTGTAAAAGTTTCCTAACGTAATCTTATACCTTTTCTGTTTTTTATATACATGTATATTGAATGAGCACAAGCTTGGTTGTATTTTTCACAATTCAGTTACTAGGAAAATGTTTTGTCAAAAGGCTATAGATGGAACTGAACAAAGCAGAAACAAATTGAGCATTGCATTATTTTTTGATTAAAAGGGGCACGTATTTAAGATAAAACTTTGGGTATCTTATTTGCAGTACTCTGCAGATAAATCTCTTCTGCTAAGTTTTCGGTACTATTAGGAAATTTTGACAACAGATAGATCTAGTTTTTACTTTAAGTATATTACATCTGAATTTAACTTTGAACAAAAGTCATATGCAATGCTTTCAATTATAACTGGTAGTCTTAATTTAAAAGTTCCTTGATAATAAACTTCCTCAATGAGTGAAATAGGTTTAAATTTATTTGAACAAGTCACTGTTATTAAATATACCATCTCACATCTGAGAGATTTTTATATTTCCTGCTCCCTAAAAAAATGTGTAATATACTGAATTTAAAAATAGATAAAGTTTTCTAGATAAGAAAAAACTTGACATTTTCTTTTTCCAAAGTTTATATATTTTACTAATTTTTAATTCTTTTTTTTAATTTATTTTTTTTTATTGTTAAATCATAGCTGTGTACATTAGTGCAATCGCCTGTACCCATTCTAAGAAGCACCATAGATGTGGCCCCACCCATTACCCTCCCTCCACCAAAACCTCCCCCCTCCCTTCCCCTTCCTTGGCCCTTTCCCCATAGT
>CAUYPK010129910.1:0-40841 GCA_963574355.1 Loris lydekkerianus
TTGATTCAGCACCATTTGTAGCACCTGAGGAAGTAGTCTGAGAAGTACTATTTGTGGGAGAAATTTCACTTTCTTTTATTTTTCTCCATGTTCCTTTTGTGGATACTTGGTTTTCTTTACTTTGTTTGGTTCCTGAAATAGAGTTAACATGTTTTTCATCTTCACTTTTTGCTTTTTCACTGGATTCTGAGGAAGCAGAAAGAATTGAAGATGAACTTCCAGTTCTTCTCCAAGTGCTTACTCGAGGAAGGGATGATGAGTGTTTGCTGTGTTCACGTTTCCAAGTTCCTGCCCTGTTGATTGGAAGTCTGGACGGGCTTTCAGAATGGGATCTAGCTATATCATGACGTTTTGCGGGTCTTCCGTCATTATATTCTACAGTGGGGCTGAGATTAGGTGGAAGTTTTCGCCACCCACCAGCTTGAACACACGAATGGGTGGCTAAAGACATATCCGGAAGGGAAGGACTTAAAACTGGAGTTTGTGCCTGGGACCTGGTGGGGGAATCTGGTCGAGAAGATGGAGAGAGAGATTCAAATGAAGCAGATTCCTCCAATTTTCTCCTTAAGGTTGGGCTTGGAGCTTCTTTGATGAAAGTTGACTGGCGTACTAATACGGGTCTTTCTGACCTATCAGATTCACTTCCACTTGATTTAGTGGAAGACATTCTAGAAAGTTCTACTTTCTTATTGGATCCATTGCCATTATTCATCTGATTTAGTCCTTTGGAAGCAGACTCACTTCTTGGGATACTACTGCCATTCTTGGGTAAACCTGTTTGTTTGGTAAGGTTCTGCTGGCTCATCTGTCTGCCTGGAGATGTATACGACATTTTCCCAGAACCTGAGGATTTAGTTGAAGCGGTACTAGGAGACGATGTCCTTGGCAGTTGAGATAATTTGTTGGGAGGACTTATTCCATTTCTACCAGGGGAAATTGAGTTTCTCCCTGGAGATTGCATTGGTCTACTTAATGGCTGCTGGGCAGGTCTTGAAGGGGTGGAATCTCTGGATCCCGATCTGGAAGGCCCTTTATTTGATCCACTTATTTGAGATGTCTGCCTGGCAACAGGGCTCAATTCTGATTTCACCGATGGCTTGGTTCCTCTGGGAGATGTGGTGGCTGTCTGACCTTCACTAGGGCTTTTGGAGGGTGGAGTCTTAAGGGGTGGGCCTTTTTTAGAAACAGGACTTGTACTTGAGGAGCTATTTCGAACTCCTGGAATATGAATCATTGTCCTGCCTCGAGAGATTGAAGGCATGTTTGTTTGAAGAGGCTGTTTCATTTGGCTTGCCACTTCTGAGTTGGACCGTACTTTTCCAGTAATCAAACTTTTATAAACTTTTTTTCCTCCTTTGATTCCTTTATTTTCAGATTCTATCTTTTTAGTTTCCAATGTACTTTTCTCCCCAGGTTTCAGAATTCGTGGGCCTTTATTACTTGTAAAGGGTTTTTCCTCTTGATCAGGGGTAAGATGAAATGGTGATCCCAGAGAGATTCCTGATTTCAGTGAAAGGATGGAATCTGAATCAGATGAGGCTTGTCTAGATAAACAGGCAGCAGCAGCAGCTTGATGTAAACTACTGACTATGGAATTTGCACCTTCCTGAATAGCTTTCCAATCAAAATTTTCTGAATCAGGGGATAAACCATGTTCTGAATCTGGTCTCTGTATATCTTTCAAATCAAGTGTCAAATCTTCAGCTAATATGCCACCCATATTTCTGGGACTGTGTTTTTCATTATCACCCTTGAGTCTTGAAGGCTTTTTCTTTTTTGGCATTGCAGAACTTATACATTCCTGCAACAGGTCATCTTCAGAGTCAATACTAAGAGAACTAAGAGAACTGTTTCTTGAGAAACAAACAGGGGTATCTTCAACATGAAAAGATTTAGGAGCATAACCTGATGCCTGAGGTTTGTTTGATTCTCCCTGTGAGTCAGGGGGCTCAGTCTCTTTCATAGGTTCATTTTCTTTGTTGTTATTGTTTTCTTGGTCAATGTCACTGAGAGAACTCAGAGAGGAATTTCGAGAAAAGCAAACCGGAGTGTTTTCAATAGCAAAATTCTGTAGTTTTTCATCAGTTGCTGCCCCTCTGTCTGGTATGTCTTTGGATGATTGAGGAAAAGTGGATTGTTTCTGCAGTAAGGGTTTACACTGAGCTCGATTTAGTGGATGTTTTGTAACAGCTTGTGTCTTATTAGCTGCTTGATGTTGCTGATTTGAGGACAGGTCTGTGTGACTGTTAACTTTAGCTTCTGAGTCCTTATTTTCTTTCCCTTTTCTTAATTCAGCCTTTTCCCTGGAAAGGTCAACATCATCATCATCAAAATCCAGAGAACTCAAAGAATCATTTCGTGAGAAGCAGTAAGGAGTGCCTTCAATGGGTGTGTAATGATGAGGTGAATCAAAAGCAAAGCTTCCTCGGACTCTGTCTTCATTACTTGGCAGCTTATTATTGAAGTCCTTGGAATTATTTTTCAAGTTCTGTTTCTTTGAATCTTTGTTGTCTGAGAAAGCTCTTTCAGCACTCAAAGTGTTTTTTGAGTCTGAATTTTTTCTTACATGTGCCCTGTATTCAGTATTTTGTGGTATAGGCTTTACTGGTGAAGTAGGTTTCTTTTTCTTAGCATCTAACTGATTTTTGTTAGTTCCAGGTGAAGACACAGATGCTTGTTGGACCTGGTCCATTATCTTTTTCACCCGGAAAGGCTTGTGACTTTTCCCTTTGGGCATAGCAGAATTAATGCATTCTGCAAGAATATCACCTTCCTCTGTTTTACTGTCATCCAGCTCAGGTATGGTTATGGAGGAGGTTTTCCCTCTTTGAGCCTCATCTGTACTTCTGCCTTCTGTAGGAATGGTATCTCGTTTTTCAAATTCACCTGACTGTGTCCCTGCTCTAATACCTTCTCCAGCAGCCAACTCATTGGGAGGAGATTCTATTGTTAGATCACTTAGAGATGTAGCTGTGGAAAAGTTTATGGGTGTCCCTTCTACACAATACACTCGTGGCATATCATCTCCTGGTGTAAAACTTACGTGCTTTTGTGCCTGCAACCTGTTTTGTGATGGCAGAAGTTTGTACACAGGAAGTTGACTTGGTTTCCTTGCCACAGGTGGAGGTAATTTTGAAGCAGTCTGGCCTGTTTTTTTTGTTTTATGGGATGACTTTGTTGGCATGGCAGAAATAATACATTCTTCTAGTATTTCGATATCATCATCATCTGAATCATCTAATAGATCTTTCTCGGAATCAGTTGGTTTTTCTGCCTCTTTTTCCTGGTTTTCATTTGATTCTTCATGTTGTTCTGATTCTGTTTCATTCCCATTGTCATTTTCTTGAACTGGAGGCATTATTCTTAATTCCACATCTTTTTGTATAAATGGCTCATCAAGGCTCAGGGCACTTAGGCTAGAGGAACAAGAAAATCCATCTGGAGTACTTTCTGTGGCAAAGTGCAATAAAGTATCAGCATCTGGAAGAACCTGGACCCTCTGGACTGCAGCATTTATAGCAGCCTGCTTAGGCCCACTCTCTCTCTTCTCAGCCGTAGGCACTTTATTTTTAGGTACCTCTCGCTTGGTTTGAACTGTTTGAGGAGGGGGTGGAGGGGTCTTGCTTCTGCTTGGTGGCATGGTTTGTCCAGGGCTATCAGGAAGGTCACTGGGGCTTATAATTCCACTCACCATTCCACTGCATGGTTCACTCTGAACAGAGCTGGCAATCGAGTGACTCTCAAAGCTGTCAAGTGAGCTGACAGATGTACACCTGCTGAACATGAGTGGAGTCTCCTGCACGTAGTGCTCTGGTGGACTTTTGGGTGTCTGAGCACCACTTTTGGAGGGTGATTTGGCCCCTGAAGAAAATTCAACAGCTTTTTGCCTGGTTGATTCGGAAGATAAACCAGAAGCCTGGAGTCTGCTGGATTTGCTTCTAATGTGCTGCGACACTGCTGGAACGTCACTCACAGGATCTTCAGCTGATCTGGGGCCACTATTTTCTTTTATTTCTGCTATCTGCAAAGTATTAGCAGAATCTGCTTCCTGTGTTGTCCGATCACATCCTATTTCATCATCAGCCGATGACAAAGAAGATAGTGAACTACATCTTGAAAAACATATTGGAGTATCTTCAACACAGTAAGTCTGTATTGTTTCTTGGTTGATAGAAGAAACTTTGCAAGAGGTAGCTTTTTGAGTCTGAGCACTTCTGCTTTGGGTTGAACTTGGATGGAGCTGATTCTGCCTCTTGGAATTAGATGATGGTGTGGGTGTGTTCTCACTGCTTGAAGGGATGTGCTCAGTTTTAGCACTTGGTCCAGATGAACTCTTTGAGAATGAAAATGACTGTTTCTGTGAGGAGGAAATGTCTGTGGCATATTTCAAACTATAATCAATAGGCTGATCCACAAGATGCTTTTCTTCATTGTATTTTATGCTGTAATTTGTTGGTCTCTCTTCTTCTTCATGCTGCTCTTCCTCAGAGTAACGCTCACTGTAGTTGGTTGGCTTATCATCTTCATAGTCCTCTTCCTGACACAAAGACTGGCTTACATTTTGATTAATTCCATGATTAGAACCCACTCGATTTGTTTCTGAACCACTAGCTCCTCTTGATCTATATGGGGAAACACAGTCCTGCTGGCCAAAATGCGGCTGGAACTTGAGGTGCTTATCATCAGCGTTCTCTGTATATACAGGGTATGTTGTGCTTTGACTCCGTGATTGTCTTTGCTCACTTTGTTTTATTTCATCTTCTATTATGTGTTTGGGTCTTGCCCATCTTTCACTCTGTGAAGGACTTTGCCTTCCAGAGTTCAACTGCTCATCTGAATATTTAAGACTATAATTTATTGGTGTGTCTAGTTCTCCGTCATTATCATCCATATGATTGGCACTATGTATTTTGTGGGCTAGGTCAGCTGGATATTGACCGTAACTGCAAAACTTACTTTCATCATCTTCAGAATAGGATTCAATTGAGGGTTTCATTTGACCTCTTTTACCATAACCATCACTACTACTGACACTATTTAAACTATCATTTGAAGATCTCTTATATTCCAGTTTGGCATAAGGCATAGAACATGTCCTGTTTGAATTTTCCGACTTGGTGAAACTGTATGTGTTTGGATGCGTGTGGGCAGCAGAGCTTCTTCTCAGTGCGTTCCTCTCGTCTGTCACACAGTGCAGCTCAGTGGTAGACCCGGAGCTTCTCTCTTCCTGGGAGGTATGAATGGCTGATACTTCTTCCATGACTTTGGCAATCTGGGCTGCAGTTGTGGAGATCTGCAAACCTCGTTTCGAAGAGGTTCCTGGATTTTCTGTTCCTGGATGGTAGTTGCCCAGGCTAATTCCTCGTTCTCTCTCTAAACTTTTATCTTTTTCAGAACGAGAACTATCTAAACTTCCCCTTGAAGAAGAGGAGCTAGGTAATACTGTAGTATTCAAATATGGTGAAAGGACAGTCATATTTCCAGTGTTAAAGTTGTCTGACCTATTATCATCATGTCGATTGGTGTCAAAAACATAGTCACCATAGAGATTTTGTTTGTGCCTCTGCTTACTACGATGAGATGCCTTGGGACTTAAATTGTCAATATTGTCAAAAGTTTCTGATAAATGCTGAGCATCTAATTCTGCTTCTAGGGCTTTTTGTTTCCTAACATGAAGAGAAGGCAAGCTTGAACCAGGTGACATAATATTGGCATCCTTATACTTTGCAGGTCTATTTGCCATGAGATTCCTTAAAGCTGCAGCACTTCCCATAGCAATCATTTTGTGCTTGGAATGGATGAGGTTCTTGAGCATGCTAACTGCCCCCATGTCCCATAGCGCTTCCTGGTCTTTAGGATTTCTTGCTGAGAGATTCCACAGCGTTCCACAGGCATTACTGACTATTGTCAAACTGTGAGATTTCAAGTGTTGTAACAAGGTTTGCAGGCAGTTGTTATCTCTTAGGATTTGCCTGAAATAAAATCAAAAGATCCCAAAATTAAAGTCAAAATCTGTGTAGAATAACAAAAGGATAGAAAACAGGCATAATATGATTATACCAATTACTCTATAAATTCTAAGCATTCCACATCTTTTGTTCTTTCTTATTTCATTTAATGTTTATGGTTTGGTTTTTTTTTTGTTGTTGTTGTTTGTTTTTTGAGACAGAGCCTCAAGCTGTCACCCTGGGTAGAGTGCCGTGGCATCATAGCTCACAGCAACCTCCAACTCCTGGGCTTCAGTGATTCTCTGGCCTCAGACTCCCAAGTAGCTGGGACTACAAGTGCCCACCACAATGCCTGGCTATTTTTTGGTTGGAGTTGTCATTGTTGTTTGGCAGGCCTGGGCTGGATTCAAAACCGCCAGCTCTGGTGTATGTGGCTGGCGCCCTAGCTGTTTGAGCTACAGGCGCTGAGCTTTATGTTTACGGTTTTAAAGTACTCATCTGTCAGACCCAAAGTGTGTGTGTGCTTTTAAAAAAAAATATATTTAACATTTTCTATTCTGACCCAATAGTCTAAACAAATTATTGGGGAAGGGGGGGTAGAGATACTTTTACTGCATTCACATGTTAACAGTTTTCTAATTTAAAAACTACAAATATATCATGAACTCTTGTGCTGAATAAAGACTGTAGTAATTTCATGTGGATGAGTGCCACTATGATGCCAATACTGAGACATCCTGGAAGAGACAGACTTGACTGATAGATCTTTATGTAGTCAGGGAGGACAATATAAGATTCTAGCTCAGCAAATTTATTTATTTATTTATCTATTTTTTGAGACAGAATCTCACTATGTCGCCCTGGGTAGAGTGCTGTGGTGTCACAGCTCACAGCAACCTCCAACTCTTGGGCTTAAGCAATTCTCTTGCCTCAGCCTCCCAAGCAGCTAGGACTACAAGCACCCGCCACAATGCCTGCTATTTGGCCGGTGCCAGGTTCGAACCTGCCACCCTTGGTGTCTGTGGCTGGCGCCCTGCTGACTGAGTTACAGGTGCTACTCGCAAATTTATTTTTTAGAGTAATCTCTGAATCTCTGGCTTAATTTTGTGACTCTTAAAATCAAGCGTTTACTTGCATTACTCTTATAAGTGATCTCTGGGGGTGGTTCCTGTGGCTCAGTGAGCAGGGCACGGTCCCCCTTACCGAGGGTGGTGGGTTCAAACCCGGCCCCAGCCAAACTGCAACAACAACAACAAAAAACCAGGCAGGGGCTGTGGCAGGCACCTGTCCCAGCTACTCGGGAGGCTGAGACAAAAGAATCACGTAAGCCTAAGAGCTGGAGGTTGCTGTGAGCTATGATGCCACCGTACTCTACTGAGGTTGACAGAGATGCCATAGCACTCTACTAAGGTTGACAAAGAGAGACTTTGTCTCTTAAAAAAAAAAGTGATCTCTGGCAGATTGTTTATGTGGTTATTATTTTAAAACATAAAGTTGATTAAAGGTTTTAAACACATTCAAAACATATACAGACAAAGACTGAGAATATGCATAGTAAACTACGGGACTTGAAGTTACGTGTTTAATGCCTAGCAAACTGAAGTCTAATGACAGCTTCAGTGGGCTTTAAAACTGACTGGCAAGGCTGCATGCTAAGCTTTAACAAGGTCATCTTTGCTCCACACTCCAGTGGTCAACTACGTACTTATTGGGTTTAAGGAGTCTTCTCTGCATAGCAGAAAGGAAATAAGGCTTTGTAGTTTATGCATCAGAAACTAAAAGGCCAGGTGCAGTGGCTGATGCCCATAATCCTAGCACTTTGGGAGGCTGAGGTGGGAGGATCTTTTGAGGCTGGGAGTTCAAGACAGCCTAGATAACATAGGGAGATCCCTGCCTCTACATTAAAAAAAAAAAAAAAAAAATAGCATGGGGTGGTAGTGTGTGTGCCTGTAGTTCTGCTACTGCAGTGGCTGACATGGGAGGGTTGCTTCAGGCCAGACTTTGAAGTTAAAGTGAACTATGATCATGCCACCACACTCCAGGATGGGCCACAGAATGACACCCCATCTTTAAAAAGGAAAAAAAAACTAAGACAAAAACCAAAAGACACAACAAGAACAAAAAAAAAAACAAAAAACTTTAAGAAAAGATGTCTGTTTTCTAAAAGAACTTCACTGCTTTTTGTGCCCTGCATCTGAGTTGTTCTCTTGGGCTTCACAGCTGCAGGGAACTGGATAGACAGAATGGCCACTGGCTGAATAATAATATGAGTATTAATGCTAAGAATCATTAGAAAAGAAGTGAACCATCATCTTCTCTGTAACATGCTCATAGTTTTTGTTTTGTTTTCATATTCTTTTATGCTATAATAATAGAAAGGATTTTGTTCTAGTATTTGTGGCTTTTTTTAATTTCATATATGGGCTATATGTGTACCTCTCAACTATCAATTGTTTATTTCTAGATTCCTTTATGATACTCTAAACTGTTTTTACAATAAATACACCAACGAGTTAAACAAGGGGTTAGATATATTTTTACCATTATAAACATATTTTGGCTTAGAACTTTCATAATTTTTGAAACATTGCTTACAATTATGTTTCCTTGAGGATATGGATGCTGTACTAATTCATTAAAAAGTAATATAAAACTTTGTATATACCTGTGGTCCTCATTTGTAGCGATCAAGCTGGACACATTCCGTAATATCCCACCGCCACTTTCAATAATGGCTAAAGTATTTGTCTGACTCCGGTAAGTGAGAGTGCCAACCAAAAATGCAAGTGCACCGTCTACAGCACATATATCAGCTTTATTCTCAGTGCAATGTGCTGACAAATTCCATAAGGCACTCAATACACTTTTGAGGGTGGATTCCTATTTAGAAACAGAATATGCATCATCAAATTAGAGTTGGAATTTGTCTCTTGAATTTATATGTTTACTTCTATCAAATAAAAGATATTTTTCTAAATTTCCTCTGATTACCTGTCACTGGCAAATTATTAAGAACTTTCCATTTAGACAAACTTTAATAAAATACCAATTTAAGTCAATAATATCCCTATAAAAACAAGGAGAACACAATATTAAGTGTTTAGATGGTATATGCATTTAGAGTATGAGACAGAACTAATGTACATTATGGAAAGAGAACTTTTTCATAATGTCATTATGAATTAGAAACTGAATTTAAAAATCTCTATATATAACATATAGATATGGAAAGATATCTAAGAAGTACTGACCAGCAAGTTATAGCATATATGATTTTTTTTTATAAAAACATACATATGTAACGATTTAATTGATTCAAAAGTGAGAATGTAACTCAGAATAGTACTAGAAAAACAACAATTTCCTAAAATTCCCCAAAAAACAAATTACAAAAAAATAGAATTCCCTAAAATACAAAAATCATACTAAATCATCAAGCTGTAATTGCCGTAGAAAAACTCTGATATACCATTAAAGATACTGGTCCAAACTTGCCATAATCCTGACATCAGTCTTTCTTCTTACTACTTATCAACCAAGGAACATTCATTAGATATCAGTCCTGTACTTATCACTACTAGAAGCACTCCAAACAATGCAAATGAAGCAAACTGATACCTGCTTTGAAGGTACTAACCTTTTACTCTGAGGAAAAAAAGATACAAAAATGTGTGAAACAAAGTGCTCTAAAGGAAAGATCATTGCAGCCTGAATTTTATCAAATCAAATATTTCACGGAGGAGAGGAGCTCCATAGGAGGGTAAGATCTTTGCTGCTGGCAAGGACAGTAGAAGGAGGAAAGGACTAATGAACAGAAAGAAGAGGCACAGGAGATCAAAGTCCATGCTGGGAACAAGAAGGAAGTAAGTTCAGAGAAGTAAAAGGCAGGCTGTGAATGCCAGGGCAAACACTTTGGGCCTAACACAATAAATAACGAGCTACTTTATTCTCACTAAAAAATTAAATGAATGAAACAATCTAGGAGCAGGTATAGACACTCTTTGTCAAAGAAGTGGTAGAAGGCAGGAAGGAAATGCTTTTAACAGTCAAGATGTGAGAAAAAATATAAAAATCTAAGAAGGGTGAGAACTCAGTTTTAATTATCCTGTGATTGAGGTAAAAGGGGGGGCATTCTAAGTATCTAGAGAACAAGGAAAACAGCAAGAATTTAGAGTGAGCTCATCCAAAACTGGCCCAGAGACGAGAGATGAAGCTACAAAAATACAAGTTGCTCTCTGTGAGAGGTGCACATCAAGGGCCAAGCCTTTTGTTTCAAGTGAAAGTTTTATAGTTCACATTAGAGGAGGCAAAAAGAAACAACTAGAGGTTGGGTAAAAGGAAGTCCAGAGTAGCTAAAAAGACTTGGTTGGTGTCTTTCAGATTTCATGTTTACTATCATTTTCTTTTAAAATTTATTAGTTTCTGAAGCAGTTATCCTACCTCGAGATACTTCTGTCTGTAAACAAATTGTTACTTAAAAGATTATTACAAGGAGGAGATTCCTCACCTTTTGAATCTGATGACCATTAAAATTTAAGGGGACTTTTAAAATTTGCAGACTGCAGAAGTAACATTTATACCAGAGATTCCTAACTGGAGGTTATTCTGTCCTTCCTCCCTCCTAGGGACATTTGGCAATATGTGGAGACATTTTTGATTATCATAACTACGGGGTAGATATTCAGGTCAGCCCCTCAAAACAAAGATTTATCGGGTCCAAAATGGCTGTAGTGCTGACGCTGAGAAACTGTGATGTACACTAAGTCACTCTATACAGTCTTTTCCACCTTAATACTTTAGGAGTTTGGACTGGTGAGATAAACAGGTCAGAAATTAGGGAATCTCATGAGTGGTAGAAAGCAGCAAAAAAGTAGCCAAACATAAAATTCTTATTACAGTACTAAATGTTTTCAAGGGTACCTTTTTAACTTCCAAAGCACATTCCATCAATGCTTTCACACTTCCAACTTCCCGTAATGTCTTTTTACTATTTACATCTGCTCGCCAAGACAAATTCCTCAAAACACTTGCAATAACCTGCAAATGAATCAATTTTAGAATAATTTGTATATAAAATGATTCATACTAGTTGCTGTTTTGTTTTTAATGATTAAGACTAGAAATCTACTAATAAATTCCTCCTAAGTGTTACTAAGGTGCTAAGAGGAATCCCCACAATATAATTATTTTTCTTTATTCTAGTGTTAGTAGAACCATACTTTAAACATAAGATACTAAATATTGAGCTACGGCTTATTCCAAATCAGGATGTTAACCTGCTAGTACACAAGAAAAACATGAAATTCTGAATAGTACCTGCTGTAAGTCTTCACTTTCAGATTTTAGTTGGGCCACAAGTGCTCTCATGCAGCCTTTCATGGAGCACAGCGTAGCCTATAAAATCAGATAGGGAACAGGGGTCATCAATGAGGCAACTTGAAGAAGTGCTGTAATATTGTCTACTAAACTTCAAGACTAATTCTCAATGTCTCAACTTAATCACAACTGATATTTTTCCCATAAAGGATCTAGATTGGAATAAAATCACCTAAATGAAAGGTACTTTTCTAATCCTTTGCTATTTGTTCTTCCTTTGCCAAATATAAGAAATGATAAGTAAAAGGTTTTAAAGGAAGGTCTCTTATTTAGATGGAATCATAATATCAGCATATACTTGCCTTGGGTCATCAAAATTTTCAGATTTTTGTTCTCATTCCTAGGAATAGTATTTTTAATGTGAATATATAAAGTCATTACTCTGTTCCCTCTGTAGATGTTTTTGTCTTTGTTAAGACAGAAGACAACCAAATAAGTTGGTTAAATGGGGGTGGAGGATTTTATTAATCACTGTTTAATGAGGAGAATGAAAAAAAAGAAAATCAGGGAAAAACAGCTTATATAAAAAGTAAACTAATTCATACCTGAACTATCTTAAGAACTTTATCTTCTGAAAACATACCTTGTTGGCTACATCTCCGAAAGTCAAGTTTGTCAAAGCCATTCCAGCATATCGTCTTAGTGTAATACTGTAGTGGTCATTAGTAAGCCCATACATTTCACAGTCCACTTGCAATAACTCTGCAATGGCCTGTAGTCCCCCTAATTTAAAAAGGGCAAGAGGAAAAAGACAATAATCTAAAATAAAACAGATTGATATCAAGTTGGTAACTTAGTATTAGGAAAAGAAAATCTCAAAGAATGAGGGACTATGGTTTAGAAGCCACAGAAACTGGTATAAAGGACTTATGCATAAAATATAGGTATTAATAAAGTACGACTGACTAGCAATGATTCCATTTTCCGCTGGTTTTTCCACCCTCTAACCCCTTGCCTGAGTGAAATGACTATTATTTTTTGTTTACTGCACAAATGTTATACCTTGCTGACAATGAAGAAAGCTATTTTGTAATACTAGGTCTTCCTGAACATAAGCAGAAAAATGTAACTCACTTTTATTATTAGGGCTTTATAAATACTCTTCATTCTCACACACTGTGGCCTAATTACTTTAATACTTTTTAATCTGTCAAATAATTACCCTTAGGAATACTGAAGCTTTTAAAGGAAAATGCTTTTTCTTATTTAAGAAAAAGAATTATCTGTTCAATTTATTAAATTTTTTTTTATTTTTAATTTCAGCTTGCTTGTTCATTCTTCAGTGTTTGAAGTACTCTTTCTTTTTTGTTCATTTTCTTCTTCCTCTGGCGGTGCTCTTTCCCATTGCCTCCCCAGTAGCTGGGACTACAGACGCCCACCACAACATCCGGCTGTTTTTAATGTTGTTAGTAGAGACAGGGTCTTACTCTGGCTCACCGCTGTTCATACTGGTCTTGAACCTCTGAGCTCAGGCAATCCACCTGCCTCGGCCTCCCACAGTGCTGGGACTACAGGCGTGAGCCACCGCGCCCGGCCCTGTTCAATTTATTATTGAATTCTATAAAGCTACTTGTGCTTAAAAATTTTTTTTCTTATTTTTCTTTGATAGTATAAAAAGCAACTATAAGAAATTTAATATTTTCTTTACCCCTGATTCTCATCACTGGGTATGCTCAATAATGCCCACAGTGGTCAACACCAGGAAGGTAAGGAGGAAAACAAAGGGAAACGAAAGTGAAAGACATAAAGGAAGGGGTTAAAAAAAGGTGAAGCAAAACAGTGAGCAAAAAGAAAAGTTACAATGCATATGGAGCCTATTCAAAATATTAATCATCATCAATATTAATCATCATGGGACCTGAGATACTGTTTTGTCATAGGCTTAGATAGAAAAAAAGATGACTATAAATAGGCAATTCTTGAACACTGTAAGTCTGAACAGTCAAATCATTAATCTGAAAGACAGCCAGTACATTAATATTTTTATAAATAATCTAGAAGAATCATTATATGGAAGAATCTGCAAGTCTAGAGAACAAAGTTCTATCTTGGGTCAAGAATTCCAGGCCAAGGGATTTAACCATAGAAAGATTCCTGTAAATCTTTATGACTAGCAGAAATGACAGACAAGTTTGAATGGAGATAAGTGAAAATTAATTTGGTTAAAGAAAATCTAAACCATATTTAGAAAGATTTTCCTCTATTCACCTATACTGGTAGAAAAATATAGTCAGTGAAAAAAAAGGTTACTGTCTTTACAAAGCTTACAAATTAGAGCAAAGATAAACACTGAACAGCGTTTGAGTATGATGGATCGTATAGAAGCACAGAGTAAGACCACAGGTGGACTTAACCTAGACCTGGAGTGTGAGTGAAGTCTCCAAGAGAAAGGCTGGGGAAATAATGTTTAAATTGAAACGTAAAGGGTAAATATATACCTAACATGGATGAGGCAGAATAAGAGAGAGTATTTCAGGCAGAGCAAGCAGCATGTGCAAGGGCCCCTCACCCTGAAAGACACAGCAAGAAGAGGGCTGCAGACGAGGCTACAAAAATGGGGAGATGCTAGATCACCTAAGACTTTATGTGCACATTAAAGATTTTAGGCAGAGGAAGGAATAACTAGCAGTGTGTTGTAAACAGACTATGATGGTTGCAATGTGCAGAACAGATTATTTTTGGAAGTGGGGAAGAGAAACAAGACAAAGTAAGGCAGAGGAGGAGAGACAATGGTGGCTTGGAATAGAGATGAAAAGAGCAGTGCCTTGAGATATACTTAAAGAAGCAGAATTAAAGCACGTACTTACTGGGGGTAGGGGATAAGGATGATATCAAGAATGATATCCAAGATTTTGGCTTGAGCAACTGGATTGATTAGGATGCCAATTGCTAAGTAAAAAACCCTACCAAAGACAGATTTGAGGCTGGCTCATACCTGTAATCCTAGCACTTTAGAAAGCCAAGGCTGGAGGACTGCTTGATGCCAAGACTTCAAGACCAGCCTGCGCAACACTAAGATCCTGTCTCTACAAGAAATAAAAAAAGAAAAGAAAAGGTAGAGATTTGGGGATGGGAGAGGTAAGAAATTTCATTTGTCATAGCTGAGTAGAAGTGTCTGAAAACACCATCTAAGAAAAGATGTCAGATAAGCAGTTCAATAAAGTGTATAAAACTCAGGAGAGAGCCTGGTTTGAGGTGTAAAATTGAAAAAACTATAACTGAAGGGAAGGGAGAGAGGAAGAGTGTGAAGCAGAGGTTTAAGGAATTCTACCACTTAAATTCTTAGGAAAAGAACTGAGAATTTTGACTCTGGAAATTGACATGGAAGTCACGGCAGACTTGAAGACTGTGGACTGGTATGAGATCCCCCAGATGTTAGGTGTTTTAAAGCAAGTATCAATATCAACACAAACTATGCTTTGTGTCTGCATAAAATCCTGCCTGGTGTGGCAACATCTGGGATATTTTAAGAAAGATAAAATGTATCTAAAGAAGGTCCCCAAAAAGCACTAACTAACCAAAGAGCTGAATACTCAAATTTGGAAAAACTAAAAATTTTGTGACCTGATTCTGAAAACAAAGATTAAATAAGGATGTTGTAGCTATCAATGAAACCATGAAGAACATGGCTAATAAAACAAAAAAGTCCAAAAAAATCTGGAATATCAAAGAAGAAACTCTTTATGATTTGGGGCAAATAAAAAGAAGAAAAGATTTCAGTGAATTTTGAGGCAAGAATATTATTTATAGGTTAAAACTATAAATGCATTCACTAGAATATAATGTAATTTATTATCGATAGAATTAAAAAATCAGTTGCTCTAAGAAAAATTAGGATGTTTCAAGGTAATGCAAAGATGACGAATGTCCTTCTCCATCGTTCTTAATGCCTATGTTAGAGAACAGTGATCTGGGGGGACCAGACTATTACCCAATGTGGCATCTCATGGATGGCAGAGGACCTGGTGCCTCAGGTGACATTCAACAAAATCCTTAATTTAAATTCTTATTCAAAAAAAGAGAAATGGCATTTAACTTTACAAAGTGTATTCTTTTTGTTTTATTTGTTTTAGATAATCGCTATTAGATTATCTAAAACAACAACATCTTTCATTCCAAAATAAATAGGAGGGGCCCAAAATAATATTCTATAAATTGGCATTTCACAAAGTTTACTAAACATTAAGAATCACCTGGGCCACTTATTAAATATGATTTCTATGCTTCCCCCCTGGAGATTCTGCTGCTACAGAGCAGATAATCTATATGGTTTGACAAGTGCCTCCGGTGATTGTTATGGTCTAGAAAGTTTGTGAAACACTAACACATATAGACCATGAGTTCCTTGAAGGCCAGGACCATGTCTCAACCATAAAAATCCAGTGCCTAACACAGTTTCTGGGACAGATTTGGGAATTAATCAACATACATCATGGATATTATAGTCTAAAACTTCCAATAGTAATAATAAGTATAAATTTACATGACCCTGACAGCTGAAGAATCTTTGTATATGTACAAATGATGGTCCCAGCTGACTGGGCTAAAGAATTTCCCTTTACCTACTTGGGATTTCTTTCCTCCTTATTGCACACTGCCAATACTTTGTGCTGATTTATTTTAACTCCCTCCATAAACCTTAATCCTCCTTTTGCCCCAGAGCAAATCTGGAGGCTAGGAGTGAGAAGAAGGTAGTCCCCTGTGGCTACATCCCCAGCAGTCACACCCCCAGAGGCCCCATCCTGCTCCTCACCTGAAAGCCCCTGCCCTAGCTCCTGTGATGAAATGCCCCGGGTAGCCTTCCTACCTAAAGAAGGAAGAGGAACAAATACTGAGTCTAGGTTTTATTTTAAATGCAGATGATTAATGTGTCAGTCCTACTCTACAGGCCATTGGAACACAGAAACATATGTAGAAAAACCTTGGCAGTATCTTAAAATAAGACTTATTAATTTTTCTTAATCCCCTTCCCATCATTATTAGCATAAAAAAAAACCTTAACATTTTCACAAGTACTGAGATTGTACTGAGGAGGGGAAAATTCATAAGATTAACTGAGATTCCATGGGAGGCCAAGGGCAGAAAGAGAATCAATCAGGTGGGCCAATTGCTAGGCCTGCGGGAAGAAAAGCACAGCCATGGGGCAGGCCTGAATCTCAAAAGTACAGACCTCTAGAAGTGATGACTCTGAAGGAGACAACACTCCTTTTTTGGCTATGCAAGTTCTCTGTGTTTAAGAGTCTCATGACTTTATCACTTTCAAGATAAATGATGAATGACAATGATGAGAGTGGTGGGAATACAAAATGGGGGTTGGAATATAATGTAACATAAACAGCACAAAAAGCAAGGGCACAGCTAGTCTAAGACGGAAACTGAGAGTATGGTTCTTAACTATGGTACAACTAGAGAGATCCAGCTGACATGAGATGGCTCAGCATGATGCAATTTATAAATATCATATGTGCAAAATAAACCTAGAAATCAAAGAAAAACCGTTACATGAAAAATGGGGTGTACATATGCAGGTTATGTAAGGTTTAGAGTGTGTGATAACATGTATCTAAAGGAGTAATCATTCCAAAATAAACAGAATGTTTCTGACTTAAATTAGAGCATAATGCTTTCCTATATTGACCAGTTTCAAAGATACCATGCTGCTTATAATGAAAATCCAGACAAACACTGATAACAATGAAGATAAGTGAAAATCTTAATAATAATTTCAGCTAGTGCTCATCACAAGTGACTGAGAGTTCAAGAACAATAAAGTAGCTCCACATTTCAAAATAACCCAAATTACCTCACCCTCCATCAGCTGGCATTCAGGGTGTGCCTTGGCAACAGGGACAAGGAGTGGTCCATTTAGTCATTTTTCAATTTTTGGCTAAGATTTTGAAAATTCATGTTAGTTTACAACAGTGTAACAGTTTCTGTGATTTAGGACCTTTCTCTCCTAGAAACAAGAGTACTGTTTTTTGTTAAAAAAGGAAGCAGTCAATAATAGAAGTTGGTGACCTTATATACCAATTCATCCGTGATTAAAAATCATTATACTGAATTTTTACCATGATTAAAAAATCCACTAGTATTTGTTGCATTAAGAAATGTTTTTGTCTTACCAAGCTCATTCATTGCATGCCTATGTTCTTCATCAAATGAAAGTTTCATCAGAACACATACAGCAGGACAGATCTGATGTTCAACAGGAGCTGGCACTGAAAAATAATAAAATCAGTATAAATATAATGCTTTGTTATCATACAGTACTTTAAAAACATGTGGGGATTAGCCTGGCTGTATCACCTGTAGCACTGTGGTTACAGTGCCAGTCACATACACTGAGGCTGAAAGATTTGAAACTGGCCTGGGCCAGCTGAACAACAATGACAACTACAACAAAAAATAGGCGGGCGTTGTGGGGGGAACCTGTAGTTCCAGTTATTTGGGAGGCTGAGGCAAGACGCCACGGCACTCTACCCAGGGTGACATAATGAGATTCTGTCTCAAAAAAAAAAAAAAAAAAAAAAAAAAAAAAAGTGGAGATTACTAATATACCCTTAATATATGGAAATCTAATGGATCAACAGATATTTGCAGAATGGATAAACACTATAAATATGGAACAAAAAAAAAAATAAGTAAAGGGCTTTTCTTGGTTCCATAAAAATGTTACCACTCATCTGCCCTTGGCTAAATCTGTTAAAATAAGTCTCTTATGGGTTTATGCTATTGAACAAATAACTAATAATTCAAAATTATATTGGTTCTATAAAAAAGTAAAAAAACATTTAGGTATAAAACTTGTTTATCTTTTTTTTTCCTTTCTTTGAGACAGAGTCTCACTTTGTCACCCTCAGTAGAGTGCCGTGGCATCATAGTTTACAGCAACCTCAAACTCTTGGGCTCAAGTGATTCTCTTGCCTCAACTGCCCAAGTACCTGGGACTATAGGTGCCCACCTGTTTTTTAGAGATGGGGTCTTCTCTGGCTCAAGCTGGTCTGGAACCTGTGAGCTCAGGCAATCCACCTGCCTTGGTCTCCCAAGTATTAGGATTACAGGCGTGAGCCACCATGCCTGGCTTATAATTTCTATTTAACTAGTGTTATAAATTTGGGTTAAAAGCACATAGCTGTGTACAAATGTGATGCCTAGTAGAAAACGTTTACTATACAGATAGACTAGGTAATAAAAGTTTAAAGAAAAAAGTGTCTAAGAAAATGTAAAATGTACTCCCATATTTAATATTATATATAAGGTTTCAAAACTCATTATTTGGCATAAAGTAATTTTTAAAAAGTATTTCTCAGAAGAAAAATTAACTTATCCTATTTAACTTTTTGAGAACAGATATCAAGAGTACAAAATGTAGATGATTACGTAACTGTGAACAGCCACAAGAACAATCCAGAAGGGCAACATTATCCTAGTTAAATCTTATTAGTTCTCTTCATCCCTTGGACAAATAGATATAAAGGGAGATCCCTACTTTTCTCCTCTTTTTGAAAATTCTTAGATTTTAAATAAATTCACCTTTAACCTAAGCTTAAAAAAATCTGCCATAGCTTCATAAGTCATGTTCTTATCATCACCTCTTCTCTTACACCCCAAATCAATAGGCTATAACCTGTGGGTGTGTGTGTGTGTGTGTGTGTGTGTGTGTGCGCGTGTGTGTGTGTGAGAGAGAGAGAGAGAGAGAGAGAGAGAGAGAGAGAGAGAGAGAGATATAAATATCATTCTGGTCAAGGGAGAGGGGCTGGTGGCCCAGGGTCCCTTCCTAAACAAGGAGTGGGGTGGCTTATCACCCCTAGCAACTGAAGCCTAACACCCAGAGCAGGATGGTGCAATAGGAAGAGCACTAAACTGAGAGTCCAAAGATCCAGCTTCTGTTCCTGGCTCTATCACTTACCAGCTGTGAGGCCACAGGCAAGTCTTTTAGCCACTCTGAACCTCAGTTTCTTCATCTGTAAAATGGAGATGATAATACCTTCCCTTTCTACTTCACAAAGTGGTTGTAAAGATCAAGTAACAGATTTAACATAGCTCTGTGTCCCACTAAACAGACTGATATGTAAATGTAACAGATTATGGCTTGGTCCCTAATAGCTGAAGAAACTTATGTAAAGTCATTTTCCTGAGCTTCATCTATCAAATGAAAGAGATGGGCAACATAATTGCTCAAATTCTTTCTTGCTCTACTGTCCTATGACTATAAATCTCTTCATAAACTGTTCTTTCTTGGTTGTATAGCAGTACATAACAGATTTTCCTTTGCTATGTTTTTCTAGGGAAATATAGACTTAAGCTTTTTATGACAGCAGCATAAATGGCTAATATGAATTTCCCCTTCTTATTCATAAAGACAACATATTAATTAGAAAAGTTTTCTTTTCTAAAACTCTTACATTTGCTTTGAAACATGCACTATGATGTACACTACAGAGAACATACTTGGATTTTTGTCCTGGTCCATGCCTTGTTCATGGGCTTCCTGCCACTCCCAACAGGTTTCACAGTAAGCTCGTATCTGTTCCAAAAGATGAAGGACTCGGATTTCACGCCTGCCTCTCTTGTCATCAGGCTGTGAGTGAATGATGTTGTGGAGGGCTGCACTGGCCCTGGCCCGAGCCTCTTTACTGCCCCGGGAATTTCCCAACAATACAGAGTCTTTGTCATTGCCATGTAAAAGCTGGATGAGGAGAGGAAGACATCCAGACTGTCGCATGGATATACAGCTGTCTTGGGAGCTAGACATAGCTAGCAAAGTTCGCGACATATCATCCTTATCATGAGTACCAAGCATTGACAACAATGAATACACCATTTCCACCTGTGGGCCAAATGAGTTTAGAAACAAAATTATGACTTTAATATCCAAAAATCAAAACCAATGAAGTGATGAATGGGATATTTATTATAACTCATTATTTATAAAAACCAAAAAACAAATTAAAAAAACCTTTCCAGGATGAAGTAATGAATGTTATTTCAAAATCCTATAATCATCACAATGTGAGGGGCAATATATGGTACTGAAAGAGAAAGTAGGTTCTTGCTTACTTAAATTACTATTTGTCTCAATCAGTTGGCAGTAATCCACTGATCATAATGAGTAAAAATCAACTGATCACTCCCCACTCCCAGAATGTGGTTTATCTCAATTCTTTATACAGTTCATAATTTAATTTTACTTCTTTTAATTCACTATTATCAAATAAACAGAAAATAATTTTACAACAATTATAATCTGTTAAGTACTAACTTTCAGCAGTCACTAATTCTCATCAGATTATAATATTGTTAAAATTATATAATTGTATATATAGGGAATGACAAAACCAGGCTTCATAGTCAATTTTTTTTTTTCTGTGACAATAAATATGTTGAAGAAATTCTTTGGAGGGTTTTCTTTTTTTTTTTTTTAATTTTTTTGCAGTTTCTGGGGGCTGGGTTTGAACCCACGACCTCCAGCATATGGGCCCGGTGCCCTACTCCTTTGAGGCACAGGTGCTTCCCCCATCAATTTTTTTTTTTTAAAGCAACTAGGAAGCACCAATTACTCTCTGACAATAAATTCTAAGGATTATTTAGAAGCAGACTAGAAATAGGAAAATAGTACCCGGTTATTCTGGCCCATAATCAGCCTCACTTCAAAGCTAGAGGCTATTATATAAAGTAGAGGCTATGCAGGGGTCCTCAAACTGCGGCCTGCGGGCCACATGAGGTGGTGTGATTGTATTTGTTCCCGTTTTATTTTTTTACTTCAAGATAAGATATGTGCAGTGTGCATAGGAATTTGTTCATAGTTTTTTTTTTAAAACTATAGTCTGGTCCTCCAACAGTCTGAGGGACAGTGACCTGGCCCCCTGTTTAAAAAGGTTGAGGACCCCTGAATTATATTTAATCTCTATAAATCACGGTTTCTCAAAGGGGTGATTTGCCGCTCTTAGGACACATTTGGTGGTGTTTCAGAGACAGTTCTCCTTGTCACACTGCAGGGAAGACATGTCACAGGCATCTAGTGGGGGAGACCAGGGATACTGCTAAATGCTCCAGGGTGTGACAAAGAATCATAAATGTGTAAACACACACAGACTTTTAGATAGGATGGTTTTAGAAAGGCAGTTGAGGACTATAGGTAAATGGATTTTCATCAGACCTACCTTCAAATTCTGGCTCTACCTCTTAAGAGCAAGACATATGATGCTAATTAAGTATTTGATTCTCTAAGCCTCAGTTTTCTGAGCTGCAAAATGGAAGAATTTATCCCCCTAATAGGGCTTCTCTGTGAGAATTACATAAAATAATACATGTATAGGACAAGCACTGACATTAAATATGTAGGAAAGCCTTACTATTATGGAGAAATCACTTAAAAAAAAACAAACAGTTTTTTGGGGGGGTTGGAGATAAGAGTCTCACTTTTTCAGCCCTGGTAGAGTGCCATGAAGTCATAGCTCACAGCAACCTCAAACTCTTGGGTTCAAGCAATCCTCCTGCCCCATCCTTCTAAGTAGCTGGGACTACCGGTGCCCGCCACAAAGCTCAGCTATATATGTATTTTTTTAAGAGATGGGGGGTCTTGCTCTTGCTCAGGCTGGTCTCTAATTTGTGAGCTCAAGCGATCCACCCATTTCGGCCTCTCAGAGTGCTGGGATTCCAGGCGTGAGCCACCATGCCCCTCTAAAAACCCAGTATTTTAACAGCCACTTTTTGCACGATAGTTCTGTTGAATATTAGAGACTGTCTTTAGAGCAGAAACTATAGGTTGATATTGGACAGATCTGGAGTTGAATTTTAATTTAATTTCATAAAAGCTGCCTAAAACTTTTTTTTTTTCTTCTTTAGTTTTCTCATTTAGAGCAAAAATAATACCTCACAGGGTTTTCGAGAGGATGGGATATTATGTACACACAACTCCTAGAACAGTTACTGGCCATACAAGATGTTCCAAGTAGAAATATTGTAAATTTTAAAAAGAATTAAGCCTCATGTTGATGTCATGTGAGTTGGGGAGAATTTAGTATGTATCACTGTGGGCAAGGAAGGGAAGCAGAAAGTCAAAGGGAGTGTTTAGGAAAAAGAAAGTAAATTAGTTTGCTTGGAGCTTAGGCTACTTGCAGAGAAGTGGATGACAGTAGTAAAAAGTATGAAAAACTAGGTAATTTGGCACTTTATAATTCTCATTTTCCCTTTGTTTATGCTTCTTTGTATTAAAAAGGTCATTTCTTTAAGAGACTCTCAATCAGAATTCCCTAGAAAATGTGTATGAAGAATGTCCTAGCAAAGTATTCATTCATACCATTAAAGATCAGGAGTCTTTCCTTACCTTGGTTCCCAGATGACTTGTCAGTCTCCGAGGTGCAGAGGGTGTGCTACCAGAACTCAAGACACTGGCTGTTTCATGGTCCATTCGTGTAGTAGAACCCTAGAAATTAAACAAGTTACAGAAAGTATAATTTATTTTATTTTATTGACACAGTCTCATTCTACCAGAACTCAAGACACTGGCTGTTTCATGGTCCATTCGTGTAGTAGAACCCTAGAAATTAAACAAGTTACAGAAAGTATAATTTATTTTATTTTATTGACACAGTCTCATTCTATCGCCCTGGTAGAATGCCATGGTGTCATAGCTTACAGCAACCTCAAACTCCTGGGTTCAAGCAATCCTTCTTCCTCAGCCTCCTGAGTAGCTAACTGGGATTCCAGGTGTGCACCATTACACCAAGCTAGTTTTTCTATTTTAGCAGAGACGGGGTCTCGCTTTGCTCAGGCTAGTCTCAACTCCTGAGCTCAGCCAATCCACCTGCCTTGGCCTCCCAGAGTGCTAGGATTACAAGTGTGAGCCATATAATTTAGATTAGAGATAAACATAGATGATTTGATGTTAAGGTGCTCCCAATGAATTTTTTTTTAGGATAACCAATATATCATGAAAAGTATGACCATTACAACTGCCCAAAATGAATATTTTTACCAATAAAATTATTAAGTATACTTTAGAGAAAAGCTGAGAAAAAGACAACTTCTTGTATAAGGGAGTTAAACTACAGTGTGAATGTAACTAAACTTTGAAGAAATTCTAGAATATTTTTTCATAGATTGAAAGAAATAAAACTACATTCACTTAAATATCAGTTAATTGATGGAAATCAATGAAGGAATGTTCAAATTCTGAAATGTTCCGAATGGCCAGAAAACTAAGCGTGAATTTGGTATAGTCCAAGTTCTCTAAGATCTCAAAGTTTAGAGAGGGCTGTTTGAAATTTCTACTAGAGAAAGATATAAAAAAATAAATAATTATTGTGTGATACAAAATAAGCACTATAATAGAAAAATGTAGAAGGGAACACAGGAAAAGCATCTACCTGCTTCGCAACTATTACAGGCGGCATAAAATGAGCAGCACTAAGGAATGCCTTGCACGTTGGGATAGGAGACTAAGGAAGGAGCCTGGGCACTAAGGAATGCCTTGCACGTTGGGACGGGAGACTAAGGAAAGAGACTGTGCAATAAGGAATGCCTTGCACGTTGGGATAGGAGACTAAGGAAGGAGACTGTGCACTAAGGAATGCCTTGCATGTTGGGATAGGAGACTAAGGAAGGAGCCTGTGTAAAGGCACAAACATGGAGGGCAGGGAGTGTCCAGCTTAATGTGGACCAAACACAAGGCACATGTTGGGAGATAAAGGTTTGGGTTAAGTCATTAAGTATGTCAAGTGGCCTTTTCAAAATGTTGCTTTCAAGCTGTGGACGCTGTGGAGTCACTGGCCTTTAGGCAGGACAATGGTACAATCATGATTCCACAATTATGTCCTAAAAACAGTGTGGAGAGATCAGAGATGGGGAATTAGAGAGATGGGGAATTAGGGAGCTGCCATTTTAATGTGAGCAATTCTGAGGACACAAACTAAAGCAGTGAGAATAGGGAAGGGGGGGATGCCATTGGAGAACATTTAGAGGTCAAATTAAATGGCTTGAATAACTGGTTGCATGTGAATAAAGAGGTTGGGAGTCAAGGACAACTTGGGTTGTCAAGCTTGGATAAATGGGTAAACAATGGTGCCATAAATCGGTAAATAATGGATATAAGAAAGAGATGATGGCTTTCAGTGTGGGAACTGAGCTCACCTCAGGGTGGAAGAGTGAGTCTATGTGCCCATTCTGTCCAAAAAAAAACCCCAAAACCAAAACTGCGCAGGTGACAAGGAACCGCTGTGTCTGGCCAATGGCCTACTGACAGTCATGTGACTGCAGCCTTGTGGGACACCCTCAGGCAGAGACATTTAGCTCAGACACACTAGGATTTCTGACACCCGAGGACCAATTAATAAATGTTTATTAAAGATGTTAAGTTTTGGGGAAATCTATTATACAGCAACAGACAACTAATGTGCTATTTGAAACAAAAGGAAAATAAGAGGTTTAATTACTAAATAAGAGCAACCAGTTTCCACAACAAAATGTTTCTGACATTCATTTTAGTAGAAAAAACAAAACTTCTTTAATCTTTCAGTCTTAGTATCTTCCTATACAGCTCCCTGACTTTTGAGACACTTGCTATTCCTCCAAGCTATCTAGAAATCTAGATGCATTTATTACAAGGAGGTAGTAAGAGGTACATACATACCCCCACATTCCTTGTGAATCTAGAACTTGGGCCTTGAGAATCTTTCCAGGCCTTTTATTAAGGCCACACCTGAGCCAACTTCTTTCAGAGGGACTAGTCTCTCTACCCACAAGAAATAGTAACTTCCTGAGAACTGTTTCCCACCCAATTCGTGACTAAATTCTGAAGAAATCTGAGTATGATTAACTCTCTCTCATCCTCAAGACTTAGGTCAGTGAAGCTGTACATCCCTTCAATCAGCTTTGCTCATTGTCAAAGACATAACTAGTCACTGTATCACTGCGTGAGACCCTATTTCCCATTGTTCAACGTTCCTGTAGAATCCATATTCCATGCTTCATGAATACCCATACATCAACTTTTCACTTAATGCTCCTTTTATTTACTGGCCTTCAACTTCCTCTAAGTCTAAGACATTGCTTCTTTGTAGTGACCGGCATATGCAGTGCATGGATCTTTTTGCATATTAGCTTGTGATAACCACAGTTTTTCCCATAATTCTCATGTTAGTTTTAAAAAGCTTTGCCTCACACTTATTCTCCCTCACCTGCCTGGAAACACTGTAACCACAGAAGAATTCAACTGTCTGTTTTCTCTATACCCTAACAAGAACTGCTTGGGTGGCATTTGAGAAATCTGAGCATGTGAGAAAATCACGTAACTCTCTAGAATGCTGCCCACATACATTTATGGCCACCAATAGGCCAGGGCCCTCAGTGCTCTACCTGGTCAGTTTTCCCTTCTTTCCTCACACTGGCTATTTTATTAGACATGTCTTATTTTATACAAAATTGTGGCTCCTCTCTCCTTACCACACAAATTTTACCAGACTGATCAAATTACCTGCATACGCATCCATCACTGTCTTCTGCTGTAACACCAGAGGTTCCTCATCTCCTATCTAAGGCCCATCCCTTTACATGTATTTGGGATTTTCTCTCTCCATTTCTTTGTTCTTACAGATCTCTACCATTTTTCTCCATTGGCTTCTTCCTATCAGCATTCAAACATGCTCATCTCTTCTATTTTAAAAAAACAGAAATAGAGCCACGAGTGGAGGTTCCTGTCTTTAATCCTAGCATTTGGGAGGATGAGGCAGGAGGATGACTTGAGGCCAGGAGTTTGAGACCAGCCTAGGCAACAACAAGACTGTCTCTACAAAAACTAAAAAAAAAAAACAAAACAAACAAAAAAAAACCTAGCTGGGCATGGTGGCATGCCTGTCGTGCTAGCCACTTGAGAGGCCGGGATAAAGTGAGGTATGATGCTGCCGCTGTACTCTAACCCAGTAGATAAAGCAAGATGAGAATCTGTCTCAAAAAACAGAAACAAGCCTGGGCATGGTGGCTCACATCTATAATCCTGGTACTCTGGGAGGCTGAGGGGGTAGATTGTTTGAGCTCAAGAGTTCAAGACCAGCCTGAGCAAGATCGAGACCCCCATCTGGGAAACAGACAGAGAGGGGGACCCCTCCAAGGACATACCAGAATGAGTCATTTGTCTGTTTTCTGCTTTTCCCTTACTGTCCTTAAATACCCATTTCCATGATAGGCATTCAATTGTTTGTTGAGGGGGAATGGAATGATTATGCCTGATAGTTACACTAAGCAAAATTGGGATATAGTCGATTTCAACTACACCTGCTAGGTTAGAACCCCTCTTCTACCTTCCTTGTTGCTCACTTTATAAAGTAATTCATCAGGGTTCTACCACAAAGGTGGCAGCAGCCTTCAATTCATTGCGAACATAGAGGATGAAGATTTTGCAGTACAAACTGTACCAAGAAGTAATCAAATAGTAGACAAAAACATTCTCTTTATGGAAGTATTCCAGGTAGTACTATACATAACCCTTAATGAAATACTGAAGCTAGGAATTACTAATGACTGTCAATACCATAAAAAGAGATTAGACATATGTGCTTTCTTTTTTCTTCTTTCATGATGTGATGAACCAAATGTCGATGATATGCCAGAAAATATTAGTTAATTAACACAGATTTAGGTTATTTCTAATTTTTGGCTATTGTAAATAATAATATGTGAAGCTCCTCAAACACATTAGCACAAAAATCTTAGATGTTGCTCTAATCATACAGCAGGCACGTTATAAAGTTAGAAAACAGTTAAGCAATATATGAGAATGTCTTTTTAGTGTCATAATCTATACCAACCTAACGTCTTCACAATCTCATTTGGTTGTAATTTACATTTACATATCATTATTGGTAAAGCTGACCATCTTTTCATATGCTTACAAGTAATCTGAATTTCTCCTTTTACTTCTGTTCATGTCCTTTGCCCATTTTTTACAGTCTTTAATTGATTTGTAAATACTCTTCATATCTTGAATTTTAACTTTTTACTTGACATAAATGTTCGCAAATAATATGGTCTTGGTTTTTATGTTTTGTAATGTTGCTATGATATTCTGGCATACTGAAGTTTCACACTGTTATGGGAAACCTACTGATCCTTTCTTTATGGTTTTCCCACCAACCTCAGGATTATAAAAATTCTATCCAAATTTTCTTCTATCTTTTAATATTTTTAATAATTTTTACTTTGACATAAATCTTAGAATTTATTTTGATGTAGTGTAATACAAATTCAATTATAATAGCCAGTTTGTTAGATAGGTAATGTAAAGTTTTGACCCAAAGCACTAAAGGTGGAGGCTAAGTCTATTTTGACGCAAATTTTTTTCTGTCATATAAGACTGAACTTTTCTTCCTTTTATGTATGTGTAGAAACATATAAACGTCCCAAATAAATCCCTAAATAATAGAGAAATAACTCAAATGTGCCATTTAAATATAATTGCCTTTGTCCTACTTTACCACATAAGAATTTTCCAATATAATTGTTACTAGTAATGCTGGCTACAGTATTTGTTTTAACTCAGTAAAATAAAGTATGAGATATTTTAAGCTTTACATTTTAATGAATGAATAGGAGCATATCCTTTTTTATAAACAGTACTATCAAAAGTAACCTAGAGACTAAAGGCATTTTTTTATATGAACAGTAGAAAAATTATTTTCAGACTAATTTAGTGAAATTCTATTTCTAAAAAAATCATTCATTTTACATATAAAAATACTACACTGAAGAAAATGTGGAGAATACAGAACAGCCCAAAGAAAAATTCTATCATAACAGCTGTATGTCAATAAAAATCCAATAGACAGTTGATAGTAGTAGTATAATAAATGATTCTATATTTTAAAAACCCAATAAGCTGACTTCCACAATTTTGCTAAAATGATGTAGTAACAGTTAAACACAATTAGCCTATGTCTATTTACTTTCTGTGAGCATTAGAATCATCTTTTTCAATAAAGATCTGGATTTCTAGATGTATATAATCTTTAAGTACATTAGTAAATAAAAACTCCAACAAAATCCTAATGTTAATTTAAAAAAACATAAATATGTCTTTGTACTGAATGCTTTAGTCAAAAAACAAACCTGACCAATGCAAGCAATAACTAGGTCAAATCACATAACCAAAATGCAGCTTATTGTTTATTTTTCCAAAAAAAGTACTCACACTAGTCATTTTAGATTAAAACAAAAATAATCTAGAGCTATAAAAATACACAAAAATTTTTGACAGCATTATTGTTAGACACATTAAAGAAAAATGGTAGCATTTTACTACTGAATGCTTCTGGAGATACCCATTTAGGACGAGGGAGATAGGTAAGATTTACAGATCATTCCGAGAACCACCGCACTCCGTACTCCTTTAAGAATATTTAAATAATTAATTTAAAAATAGAATAAAATAATTCATTTACCTGACCACTACCAGAAGTTACCATGTTGATTTCCGGCACTCCTTGACCTTCATTCTGCCGCTCAGCTTCATGTGAGCTGGCCTCATGCTTGTTCTGAGATGACCTCTGTTAACATGGAGTTAAAATCATTACATACAAAAATGGTATATGCCTTCTTAGACCACAGCTTTTTTCTTTTTTGTTTAAAGATTTGAATGCATCAGTTACACTGACTGATAAAAGCATAGAACTGCATGTCACACTTGGTAACCTCCTGCATGCTTAATGGGTGACATTCTCGGTAAGAAGAAAGTGAAGTGTGTCCCTTGAGCACAGAGCTGCACAAGACAAAGGATTTTCAGAGTCACAGGAACGCCATCCTACACCAGCTGTGCTCGCATCACTAGCAGGAATATAACCGGACTAGAACAAATAACTGTCTTTTCTGCAAGGTCACATGATTCTGACATTTAATGGAGCTGCAAATACAACAATTAAACTATTACCTAAGCTTACAAATATTTTCTGTATAGGCATATTTACACATAAAATATATGTACATCTTCTACTAATAAAAGTTGGGTGACACCAAGTGATAAGCTCTTAGATTCTGATCTGAATAAAACCACAAGCATTTTCTAATGCAATCACCATCTGTTACATGAAATTGAAATGACAGATTGAATCTAATAAAAGCACTTATTTCAAGATAGATTATTTCCAGTACAAAGCAGTCACTTTTGCCACTCCAAAATCAAAGAAATAAAATCATTCCTCCCTATCTTTTATAGCAATACCTATGTGCTTGCTCTAGGAAAATGATATTCTAAAAATCTGACATAATACTGAATAATTATGCTATAAAATGATTCCTAATGGAATTTCTTTAAACATCAAGCTTTCCTAAACCACTTTAAAATGTGACTTAAAAAACTAATTTATATGTAAACATTTCCACTAACAAACTAGTTTTTAGTTACGTACAGGCGAAAGTGAGGTTAACATTCAATAATTCAGAAATGGAAGAAAAAATAGTACCATCTGAAAATTACGCTATAAAATTCAATGAAATCAACAGGCAGAAATATACAAAGTCAATCTAGAATGAATCAAAGGCCACTAAGACCACAAAGATCTGACACTAACATAAGTGAACATGTCAATAAAATGTAAAGAAAAAACAATTACTGATCATCTGCTATGTCAGCTCATTGTACTAGATGTTGGGGAAAACAGCACCAGCAAAAGCAGATGTTGTTTTAGGCTCTTTTGGAGCCGTCTCATCAAGGACACTGTTAAATAATGAGAGAAATAATAGCAAGGTAAAAATTTTGACAAGTGCTATGAAAGAAGGGTACAAAGTGCGATGACTGTGTACAGAGGGTTGTGATTCTGGTCTGCAAGTCTGGGAAGAGCGCTCTTAGGAAGCGCTGTTTGAATGGAGACTTGAAGCAGTAACTAGGGAATGGGGACGAGCCAGTGACAAATGTTCTGAGTCAAGGCAAAGGACCTGGAGTGGGAGAGTGTGGCTTATTCCAGTATGTCAAAGAATCATGCTGTGTCTAAAGCACCAAAAAAATAAGGGGACAAAAAGGAGATGGCAATAAAGTAAACCTGCTGGTTTGGCTGGATTTTAGTGTGATTCTCAGATGTCATTCTCGCCTTTTCTACTTCTAAGTAGAGGCCACTACACTACTGCCCTCTTTCAATACTAATATGTTAAAAGGAAAAGCTCTGTGTAAACTGATTTGAGTCAAATTCTAAATGACTACATAGGCAGGAAACAGACAGGACACCAGTTAGAAGGTGTTAATGTAAATGTGAAATGATGGTACTCTGTGCTATGAAAGCAGTGACAGAAATAAAAGAAGTGGAGATGTAGAGGTAAATCTGACAGGGTTGGTGACAGAATGGGTGTGGAGACTGGAGGAAGACGGCTGGTG
The DNA here is from genome assembly GCA_963574355.1 of Loris lydekkerianus. Taxonomy (NCBI): domain Eukaryota; kingdom Metazoa; phylum Chordata; class Mammalia; order Primates; family Lorisidae; genus Loris; species Loris lydekkerianus. The sequence continues at coordinate 30,682 of CAUYPK010129910.1, forward strand.
TCAAGTATGTTCCTGTGTTCCTTAGCTCACACAACTCAATAATGACACTGCCGTTCACACAGATAGGTAATACTGAAGGACGATGGGTATTTTTTTGGAGGGAGGTAGGCTGGTAAGGAGGCACTCTACAGAGGGTGACATAGTGAGACTCTGTCTCAAGAAAATAAATAAATAAAAATTAAATACAAGCAAACAAAAAACCCCAACTAATGTTTACTATGCACTAATCACCTGCCACCTGTTGGTGTATTTAATCCTTAAAACAATCCCATGACTCCTAGGTACTATAATTATCCCCATTTTGTAAAGAGACCAAGGCACACTGTGCTGTGCATAAAGTGCACGCCTTTGCCCAAATTTTTGAGGGAAAAATAAGGATACACATTATACACAGGTAGTACTAGTTCTGTATATATATAAATTTTTAATTCTTTCACTTATGCTTATGTGTTAAAAATGTAACTCTAGAAAGCAGTAATGATGTATGTACACATGCAAAATAATACCCTGGAACAAAGTAACCATGCCCTCTTCTTACCATCCCTATCCCAGGACTCCCTGTCAATGGGCAGGCACCACAGCTGCAGAAGCCTTCAACCCACTCAGCTGACGGCACTGGACACTGCTGCCACCACCATCTTGGAAGTGGGTATGCTGACCACAAGATAACCACCACAATGCAACAGTTAGTCTTGGGAACTCCGCAAAAGGAAGGGCAAAGTGGCCAGGCAGTAGTGCCTCCTCTGTAAGGTGCAGAGCCAGCTGCTGCAGAGAGGCAAGGAGCGAGCCTAGGAGGCTGGTGAGAGTGGTCCAGACCAATCTAGTGCCCACCTTCCCCCAAATGTCCGCTCCTGGGCCACCATCATCCCCACATTCTCTCATTTCCTATTCCTATTCATGATGTGGGAACGTGGCTGTGGCCACTCCACTGACAACCCTGACAGGCTTATTTTCTGGGAAGTTGGTGTGAAGGGACAGGGCTGGCCCTGTCTGCCCTGGGCACCTGACAGTAGATTCCTGTCCTTTTCTAGGCTACCTCATCTCTCATGCAGCTGGCCCCATTCTGACACCTTTGGGATACCACACTGAGGAGGAAGATTCCTGAACTGGGGTCTGGGAGACCTGGTTCTACAGTAGCCTGATATTGTGACCCTGGGCCTCAGTCCCCATGAAGTTTCTGTCTGCAAGGGTACCTGGCAGAGAGGCATGAAAACACAGGGTATCTGAGCCCACAGATTGTAATTCTGAGCCTATGACTTGTCCGAACTCCCAAGGTGTTGATTTGGTATAATTTCCCATACTTACCAGAAGGAAGAAACATCTAGGACACTTGTTAACCTAACAGATACCCAGGTCTTTCTCCTGGAGAGGTGATTCAGTATATTAAGTGTGGGTCAGAAGTTTCATTTTAACCAGTCTCCTGGGTGATTTATAAAATTTTCAAGTTTGGGAAGGACTAGTGTTATTCTTTCTGATGTTACTGAGTGCCCAAGGTCTGGATGGCTCAAGGAGGTCACTCATGGTCTAGTCAACTCAACAGGAATGTAAATATAGAGTACTTCACTGGGGTGTCATCAGGGGAGGCTTTCTCTCAGTGCCAGTCCCAGGGGCCTCAGAATGAGGCCAGCTGTGTAACAGACGTGGCAGTCCAGAAAGGGCAGAGGTCTACCATCAGGAGTCCAGGACAGGCAGAGCCACCTGGCCTCTCACACCAGCTTTCTAGGAAATAAGCCTGCTGGCATTCTTGGAGGAGTGGCATGTGGCTATGTTCCCAACGACAGATATGGGCAGGAATAAGAAACGAGAGGATGTGGGGATGAGGGTGGGCCAGGAAGGGACAGTTGGGGCAGGCTGGGTGCTCAGGTAGTCTGGACCACTCTCACTCCCGGCTTCTCTGCAGCACCCAACTCTGTGCCTCATATCTCTAGCGAGAGAAGGAGCTGCCACTGCCCAGCCACTTCTGCCCTCCTATAAAAAATTAAAATGAAAGTGTTTTTCCTTAAAGTTTGGGCCAAAAAATGGGTGCACATTATCCATGGGAGTGCATTATAAACAGCAAAATACAGTAATCATCTTTCATTCACATACTTAGGAAGTGGCATGGAGCTGGAATTAGAACCCAGAGCCCGAACTACTTAACACTTGCTGTTTTTATTTTTTTTTACCTCCTTCCTGTTTCCCAATTACTTTCCTTTATTCTTCCATTGATTCTGGACCACAGGCCTGCCTGCACTCTTTGATATATTGAAGAACAAAAGAGGCTGTTGCCTATTCCTATGAAAGAATGATCCTAAAAAGGTTCCTCATTTCTATAGTTTGACAACTTCCCCAGGGTTTTCTACTCTAGGTGACAGGACTTTTTTTTCCTTAAAAAAAAAAAAAAAAAAAAAAAAAAAAAATCATTATTTAATGTTAATCTAAGAATACCTCTTTGCAACAATACTCAACATCAGCAACTAATAAGTAACTGATTACCCATTCACTGGGGTCTTGGGATTAAGCCACCATTAATGAATACAGGGAATACAGGAATATAGGAAAAGATGGTCACAACAGTTTTCCAGGTTCTTAGGTCCATAGTGTTAGATACCATAGAAATCTACCCATCTTCAAGTGCACAGTTAACTGATTTTTTTATAGATTTATCAAACATAGTCATAGTACGATTTTAGAATATTTTCATCATTCTAATGAGATTCCTCCTGCCCATTTACAGTTAATCCTTACTACCACTCATAAATACTCTTGTACATTTTGTCATTTGTAAAATTTACTACCACTCATAAATACTCTTGTACGTCACTGTTGTTTGGCGGGCCTGGGCTGGATCTGAACCCACCAGCTCAGGTATATATGGCTGGCGCCTTAGCTGCTTGAGCCACAGGCGCCGAGCCTGAACATTTTACATAAATGGACTTATGTGCCTGGTTTATTTCACTTAGCATGTTTTTGAGGTTCATCCACATTATAGTAGGTGTCAGTAACTTGTTACTTTTGCTGCTAAATAGAATTCCACTGCAAGGATATAAGACATTTTGTTTATTCATTCACCAGTTGAGAAACGTTTGCACTGTTTCTACTTTTGAGCTATTATGAATAATGCTGCTGTGAACATCCAAGTTATAGTCTTTGTGGCTAGATACCAAGGAGTGGGATTTCCAGGTCACATGTTAACTCCATGTTTAATATTTTTAGAAACCGCTCAATTGCTTTTCAAGTGGCTGTACCTTTTATATCCTACCAGCAATGAGAGCTCCTGCTTCTTCACATCCTCACTGATGATTACTATTTTTACAGTTTGTTTTTCTGAGAGATAGCGTCTCATTCAATTTCCAGGGCTAGACTGTAATGGTTGTAGCTCACTGGGACCTCAAATTTCTGGGCTCAAGAGGTCCTCCTACCTCAGCCTCCTGAGAAGCTAGGACTATGGACATGCATTACTACACTTGGCTAATTTCTCTGTTTTTTTGTAAAGATGGGGTCCTAGGATTTTCCTGTATTGCTCAAGATCGTTAGAATTCCAGGCCTCAAGCAATCTTTTAGCCTTGGCCTCCCAAAGTGCTATTATTATAAGCCTTGGCCCAGGCCTGTCTTTATGATTATATCCATGGTAATGGGTGTGAAATGGTATCTCACTGTGGTTTTGATTTGCATTTCCCTAATTACTAATGACTGAGCATATTTTCATGTGCTTATTAGCCATTCCTATACTTTCCTGGGTGAAATGCCTATTCCAATTGTTTGCCCATTTTAAAAGTGGGTTTATATTTCTCGTTATTAATGAGATGGAAGAGTACTGTGCATACAACTTTAATAAGTACAGTAGAACCTCCATAGTTGATCACCTCCCTACACTGATCACCTCAAGTTAACATGATTTTCATAAACCAGACAGGCACTGCATGTACATATCAGTACGGTAGGCCCAGTTTCTTGCACTTATCACCTCTGTATGTTGACCAGTGTGTTACAGTCCCTTACAGGTTACAGGTGGTCAATGTACAGAGGTTCTATTGTATTTCTCCCTGGCAATTTTTAAAGAGATTTTTAGGCCATGCTGCATTGTCCTCACAGCTCCCCTCTCTCTTGATGTATTTGCTTGTCAAGAAATAAACTGTCAGGAAGGACACACAAGAAAGTATGTGGCTACCTCACATAAACCTGTGTAACTTTTGAGTTTGAATCTTATTGAAACTATTAATTATGTCATAGTTAAATATCTGAATCATGCCCAGCTTCTAGACTCTTACCCAGAGTTCATGCAGGTAGGACAAAGACAACGCTATAAGCAATGTGCTTCATGATGGAGAAATGATCTGGCACAGAAACCTTTCTTTTCCTTATCTCTAATGCACACAAATTCACTAATTTGCTAGTGTCCAAACCCCAGATCTCTCTCTCTCTGTTTTTTTTTTTTTTTAAGGGAAAGTTTTACTTTGTCACCCTTGGTAGAGTATCCTGGTGTCATCATAGCTTACTGCAACCTCAAACTTGTGGGCTCAAGTGATCCTTTTCGCCTTGGTAGTACAGGCACCTGCCACAACATCTGGCTAGTTTTAGAGATGATGTCATGCTCTTGCTCAGGCTGGTCTCCAACTCCTGAGCTCAAGAACTCTGCCTCAGCCTTCCGGAGTGCTAGGATTACAGACATGAGCCACCGGGCCTGGCCTCAATTAGCTCTGTCTTCTAGCTTCTCCCTCTAATTTCTTTTACAAGAATGATATTGAGGGAATAAACAAATTCAAATAGCAAAATAAAAAAGTTTCAGTTTTTTCTTAAATGTGACTCAACACATTAATTTACATTTACTAAACTATTAAATTACATACAAATATTTTAGGCTATGACAGATAAAAACATTTCATAACAAAAGGAAGCAAGAAGAGTCTGGATCGTAATGGCAGTCTGCCCTAAACCCAATGATATGAATAAAAAGTTCTGAACACATGCAAACACTATAAACAAGTCTCCAACCTGAAGAAAACTGGAATAGTGCTAGAAAATGAGGACTACTTTTAACAAATAACACTTTAGGAATTTCTAGAGGCCAGAAAGTTGGTTAAATTTGGAAATAAAAAGAGAAAATAATATGCTGAACAAATAATATTTTAAAGAAAAGCTAGTATAGCAATATTAATAGCAAACGAAATAAAATTCAAGGTACAAAGCCTTAAATAAAATCGAGGGTTATTTTACTCAAATAAAAGATTTGGTCAACTAGAAAAAATTTTAAATGTGAATATTGATTTAGAAAAATCAAAACCTGTCACATGCAGAAAAATAATAATGATCAGAATATAAGAAAGATGGGGGGAAAAGAAACAGTAGCAGCAAAACTGAAAGGCAGAAAATATCCAAAGGAGAAAAGATAAACTGTAGTGCTACTGAAAACAAAATGCTGCTTACTTGAAAGTAATTTAAAATTTTGAGTATAGCAAGTTTGGTCAAGGAAAAAAAGAGGCACAGAAAAACTAATGGAAAGCCAACGAGGGTGTAGTAAATGAAATGCTACATAACACAATGCCAGCAAAACTGAAAAAGGAGCAAAAAGATACTGGTTTTTATGTATTTGGGTCCTTCAGAGTCCACTGCAAAAATAGACACTTGTTCCTTAATATTGCGAATATCTGGTTTATATTAGCCTAAGACAGCCACCTTATACAGCCTTGAGGATTATGACTAACACATTGTACTTAAACTGTCAATTTAGTGAATATAAGCTTTTATATATCTCAAATTCAGATGTACTAAACTCAAAGTTCTTAAGATATTAAAAAGTCAGGCATAGATGAAAATGTTCTCTAAAAGAATTCTTTAATCTTTCAGTTGATTTTTTTTTTCTTGGTACTTACCTCCTTATCTCTAAGTAAGGTAGAGCTGCATTGCTAGCTCTGTATTTTTTACTTTAATGCTTTATTTCAGTTCCTACTGTAGCAGGAGCCTACAAACTCTCCAGCATCAGTTAGAAGAGGAAGTGGCTTTATTTGGCTGAGACTGCATCAGTGCATGCCATTGGAGCACGGCTGCATGGTTTCAAAGACAGATTAAGAGAGTTGCAAGAGTTACGAAGTAGGTTACAACACGCATCATCCCCAGAAGGTTGCAGCTGGGGGTAGAACATCAACTATAGGTAATGGCAGACTTGCCTGATGGCATCATCTGCTGTTCTAACCTCTAAGTAAAGATCATCTTATTCTTTTAACTAACCCCTAGTTACTACTGTTTCTTGCCTCATTCCCTCCTTTGAGACCCTTGTAACTGTTATTAAGGGGTCTTACTGTTGTCTTTCTTGTCATCATTTGCCACTGTTTGATAATGTTTATATAATACTCTTGGGCAGAGGTTCTTTTATATATAGCAAAATCTATCATGTTTTTAACTATCTATAAGAGGAAAGGTAACAAACATGGGAGAAGGCGACAGGTTTTGAGCAGTATAGGACTCCTATTATGAGGGTCTTGAACCTTCCAAAAGCAGAAAAATAGCCTCTAAATATTGATTTTGGATAAAGCCGTGTCATATTTGGACTGGCACATGTGTTTGTTAGCTATGTTTTTTACTACCTATTCTTGATCATCTTAAAACTGAATTTTTTACAGACTCTTCCTTCTGCCGCAAGTAGTCTAAATCCAGTCTATTTTGGTATATATTGTTTTTCATTTGTGTTTGTTGGTGAGCCAGAAGGGCTAATGCCTTGTTAGTTTTATCAGTTATTACTTTTAGGTTAGCTTATAATCAGATAATCTGCTTTAACATATAAATGGGGGTTTGGTATCTTCAGCCTTGTGGCTGGTCTAAAATACTGAATAATTTTTTTAGGAGGCCATTTATCACCTTTCTAGTCTTTTATAGTCAGGTCTCTACCTTTGCAAGTTTTTTTTTTTAGGGGCAGCAACTGGGAATCCCAGTAACTCTTGTGTTTTGATTGACAGTAAAAAAAAAAAGATGGTTTTATCATACCTATAAAATAACTATCTTCTCATTGATTTGGTAACCGAACATATGTTTGTTATCACATATCTAATATAGACCTGAGGGGGAAGTCTGGTCTCTTGAATACCCCGAATGTAACCAGGCATCACAGAAGTGGGGAAACCTGTTGAGGGTTTTTTTTTTTCAATTCTATTTAGTCCCCACCAAGTTGTCTTCTTGGTGTTTTTGTCTCAAACAGTGTAGTTTTTTTACAGGGATAGTGAAGTTTTTCCCTCTTTCTCGTGCCAAGCAATATTGACTAATGATTATAGTTTTTAAGGCCCAGACATTATCAGTTATCATCTGACAGTACCAAGTAACATTTGGGTCTGTTGGTGTTAATTTTCAGATTTCCCATGGCCACTTATCTCTTAGCATGGTTTTTCCATATATAAAACAAGAGGTTGTATATAGTGAGTGAGCAGTACTTTTAGTCAACTGTAAGTTTTTGTATTTTTAGGGAGAGGGAGGAACTGTTGAGAGAATAGAAAATTTGACAAACTGTCAAGTTTTATGGCCTGGTGGGTGGTTATTTGTCCTAATATTTTAAAGAGACCCAGAGGGTCTTGTCCGATACCAGCTATTTTTAAAGTTACTCTTTGGCTGTCTTTCTACTTTGCATTTGCTGGGTTTTTGATAATTAGAGTTAAGTAAGGGATTATAAAATACTGTGATTATACTCAAGTATTAGTTCCTTTTTGCTGTCATCTTCAATACCCCAAATGTCTTTTATTACATATGACCAATAAGAACACTCTATTCTATAAGGATAATTAGTGGAACATAGGTACTTTTGGTCTTGTCTCTATGTTCTTTTCCAATTTATAGTTCTACACTTTGTTTTTATGGGCATTCTTTCAATGTTTGGCAAGTATCAAACTGTACTGAAACGTATTTTGGATTTTCATATCTTGTGATGGTTGTTATTATTTACCTTTTCCCCATTTTCCTTAAGTTTCTAATATCTTTTATAGCAAATTTATAATAATTGGGGGGTTCAGAGGGGTTATAACAAACATTAGGCTGGTCTCTCCCAGGGTCACATATCTTATATTGAATAGTAGTGTACAGGCAAGTTCCTTGCTGGGTCTCTTCACATTTGTAGTAACTACAGAGTAACAGAGCAGTAGTAATTTTCTGCCCTACCTTCATGACCTTGTGTAAGCACTGGTTACAGTCTTCTGTATTCGCATTTCCAGGGGTGGTAAGAGCAGTAGCTTGATAAGTCTGTAAGATTACATAAACAGTAATACCACAAGGTGCATCCTCAGGATTCAGCTGTGCATAGACCAGTCGGCTTCCGGGGTGTGATTGGAGCAGGGCTCGTCCGCGTTCTTCTCGAGGTTACTTTGTAAGGGTTGTAGGGGTCTGGATTGTTTTCCAAGTACTAGTTGTGGCAGTGGGTCTGGCAGCGGCTCTCTGGGTGGGGGTAGGGGTAGGGGTTACAGGTCAAGTCTGTTGCAGATGCTGCTGGCTCTGTTCTCTGGGTCAGGCTATTCACCTGCAGCTTGCTGGTTCCTGGCCCAGGTGCTGCAGGATTGTAGCTACAGCTGTAGCAGCTGCCAGGGAGTTGTAACTGGGGTTGGTTCAGCAGCTGCCACTGGTTTTATTCTGTGTAATGGATCTAAGTTGAATCTTAGTTACCTTTACTGTAGTGGGTGTGGTCAGAATGACTGGGTAAGGTCCTTTTCACTTTGGTCTTAAAGGCGACACGTTTTAGTCCTTGACCCACACTTGGTCTCTTGAAGAAAAAGGGTGAACTGGGGAGAATAAACTGACAGGACATCTTCTGTTTACCCAAGTTGATACTGTTTTTGTTATTTTCCCTAGGGCCTGTAACTGCCTCTGGAGTTCCATCTCTTCTAGTTCTCAGGGCGTTCCAGGAGCAAAGGAGGTATAAAATCTCATAGGGCGAGAACCCTGTTCTTGTGGTAGGAGTGTACTTAATTGTGAACAATACCAAGGGTAAACCACTACCCACTGTAAACCAGACTCTTGGCATATTTTCCTTAGGCTAGTTTTATTCATGTGTTTCACTTTTTCTGAGCTCTGAGGCTGAGACACAGCATGTAGTTTCTAAGTAATACCCAGGACTTTGGCAGTCTTATGTACTAGCTCCATGATGAAGGCCGGCCTGTTGTCCGATCCTATTTGCAGCAGCAGTCCAAGCAGGGCTCTGGTGACTTTCCAGGCTTTTTCTGTTCAGGCTTCCACCCATCCCGAGTAGGTACATACTGCCACCAGCAGACACCTGTTGCCTTTGCACCAAGGCATCTCAGTGAAGTCTACTTGAAGATCTTTAAAAGGAGCTGCTCCATATGACTGGATTTCAGGGGGCATAGTGGGTCTTTGTTGAGCATTAAACTGGCTGCTAGTAAAGTACAGCTGGCTGACAGTTTTAGCTAAGGCAGTTAGATTACAGATGTAAAAATATCAGTCCAAGAGTCTTATCATTTGAGTCCTGGCCCAAATGAGTATTTTCATGTATGGTGGACACAATGGCTGTTGGTAGGAGCTGGGGCATTGCTGTCCATCTGTCAGGCAACTTTATCCATCCTCCATCCACTTCTTGGCCTCTTTTCAAGACTAGCCTTTTTTTTTTTCCTTTGGAGTAGATGGGCGTGAGTTCCAGCACCCAGGGAATGAGGAGGTCCACATGTGATGCCCAGTATGGAAGCGAGCAGCCCTTCTGGCCTCGGCATCTGCTTGAGCATTCCCTTGGGAATTCCCTGGTAGTGGCATCTCATGGATGTCTTCAGCAGTGCAGCACTGCCATCTTCTGGGATTTCCAGAAGTTGTAGAATTTTTTGTTGGTATTTGATTTCTTTTCCTCCAGCATTTAGCAGTCTTCCTTTTCAGTACGAAGTTGTATGTACTTGGAGGGTGAAAAAGGCATGTTTGGAGTCACAACTTTTACAGCTTTCTCTTCCCTGAGCTCCAATGTTTGAGTCAGAGCTATAAGTTTAGCTTTCTGGGCTGATGTCCCTTGAGGCAGTGGCTTTGCCTCAACAGTTTCAGTCAAAGTGACCATGGTGTACCTGGTCTACAAAGGTGTCTCCATCTACACGTAAGTCCCAGAGTGACCATGGTGTACCTGGTCTACAAAGGTGTCTCCATCTACACGTAAGTCCCAGAGTGACCATGGTGTACCTGGTCTACAAAGGTGTCTCCATCTACACGTAAGTCCC
>CAUYPK010129911.1:0-18078 GCA_963574355.1 Loris lydekkerianus
GAATAGCCAAGACATTACTCAGAAATAAAAACAAAACAGGAGGAATCACGCTACCAGACCTCAGACTTTACTACAAATCGATAGTGATCAAAACAGCATGGTATTGGCACAAAAACAGAGAAGTAGATGTCTGGAACAGAACAGAGAACCAAGAGATGAATCCAGCTACATACAATTATTTGATCTTTGACAAGCCAATTAAAAACATTCAGTGGGGAAAAGATTCCCTATTTAACAAATGGTGCTGGGTGAACTGGCTGGCAACCTACAGAAGACTGAAATTGGACCCATACCTTTCACCATTGACTAAGATAGACTCTCATTGGATTAAAGATTTAAACTTAAGACATGAAACTATAAAAATACTAGAGGAGAGTGCAGGGAAAACCCTTGAAGAAATTGGGTTAGGTGAGTATTTTATGAGGAAAACCCCCCAGGCAATTGAAGCAGCTTCAAAAATACATTACTGGGACCCGATCAAACTAAAAAGCTTCTGCACAGCCAAGAACACAGTAAGTAAAGCAAGCAAACAGCCCTCAGAATGGGAGAAGATATTTGCAGATTATATCTCTGACAAAGGTTTAATAACCAGAATCCACAGAGAACTCAAATGCATTAGCAAGAAAAAAACAAGGGATCCCATTGCAGGGGTAAGAAATCCTAAGCCCCTCCTCTAATTCAGAGCCACTCCATACAGACATCCCATTTCCTTTGCTCTCTCTAGAAATAACATGACTGAATCACAGCCCAGTGTCTCCTGCTGTCCAGTCCTTCCTAAATTCTCACAGATACTGGAACAGTGCCTTTACCTGACCTCACCCAAATTTTGTCATTGCTTCAAGAATCAGCATATGACCCAAGCTAAACCAACTGGAATTTCTCTTGGAATTATTTTTCAAATGTGGACAGAGTAAAAAATTTTCCTTATTCCTTGGACACAACTAGCTCTCATGTCCACTGCAATGTAGACAGACAGAATAAAAGAAGCAGAAAGCAGAAATGGTGGAATTCTGCTCCCTGCTCTTTGATTATAGTGGGTGACTGAGTCCATGCATTAGCCTGCTTAAGTTAACTCAAGTTGAATTTCTTCACATAAAACCAAAGGTCTCTGATAAAAGTAAAATAATAAAAAGACCACTCTCTATTTAATAAGGTGGTTAGACAAAGCCAGGTTCTTCATATATTCACCATTCAGTGGAAAGGAAATGAGTTGTTGTTCTCTAGAAATAATAATAGTCCAGAATGCTCTTATTTGATTTCAACCTTAGAAAACTGAAAACATACTGTTGTAATATGAAGGAATGAATATAAACTACAGGCAGATGAGATAATTAGACCCTTTCTCTTCTGTTTGGGGATTTATCTTTGTATTCATTTCAGTACTATCCATTATACTAAATGATTATTTCTTTAAAAATATATGTAGACCTTTATCAATACCTTTTGACATGCAAATTTATGAATGGTTTTTCACCTATGAACTAATAATAGAAAATATGTATACCATTAATAGATGAACAATTTCTGTGTGCTTGATACAAAAGAGACTTTGGTGTCTCGGCATTTGATATCACTTAATTCCTCTCAATAAATGTCACAGACATTTTCCCTGGCTAAAATCTAAATCATCCACATAGCAAAAACTGTGTATCAATAAAAAGTCATATGGGATTAGGGGACATGAAGATACCAAGGAACATGTAAAAGTGCCTCATTTCGATTGTACGTTTTGTTTTATCCCCATGTTTCAATTCTGTAGCATTCCAATTCCTAAGCATTCTCTTCCCTCAACAATTGTCATCTCAGTTTACATTAGTTCAGCAAATATTTATAACAAACCTATTACATGTCAAAGACTGTGATCCTATATTGCCTTTTAGCATCTAATGCATGTCTTTTTCATGTGCAAAAAAAGATGTGTAATATATTTCCTACATTCTCACATGCAAGTATCAATTTGGTTATAAACATATAGATGAAAATATTTTTTTCTTCACTGCTTTAAAAACATCATTCCCTTGTCTTCCTCCATCCAAAGATGCTATGATGTTGATCTGATTCTTCCCCCTTTGAAGATCACCTGTACTTTCTTTGGGGAATTTTAGTGCGTTTTCACTATTATATGTTGAATTTTTTTTCTTATCTTTTTCTGTGGCATTTTCTGTGGCCTTTCCAATGTTATTTCACCTTTAATTTGGCAATTGTACGTTTATTATTTTTTCAAATGTCTCTCTCTCCCCTCCCCATTTGTTTTAGTTCTAGATCTCAGTATGTGGTGCTTCTATTCTATATCTTATATTTTTGACCTTCAGATATACATATGCCCTCTGTATATTCTTTCTTTCCTTCTGCTTTTAGGAAGGGTAATTTCTTTTGTTATTCTACCTCATAAACGCACCATAGTCTTTATTTTAATGATCATGTATTTAATTTCCTAAGAATTCTATTACTTTCATAATTGTTCATGTTTCATCTTGTTAATATCGTTACTAATTTATAATTAGTGTATGTACATATGGCATCTTTTTGCAAGCTTTAGGCTTTTTTCTTTCCTCTGTAATTCTGAATGTTCTCAATGATTGACATGATGTGGGGGTGCCTTTTAAAATTCATGCCTTGGTCTCTTGATGAATAAATTTTAATCTGGAGATTCATCATTTTGTTTGGAAACTATTGCTCTTTAATAATGTATTTACAGCCTTTTCCTCTATTTTCTATTTTGTCAATTAGTCAGACATGGGACCTAATCAATTGCTTGCCTATTTTCTTGCACTACTTTTTCCGAGATTTTTTCTTATCAACGTTCTCTTTCAGCTCTTCTGTTGCATTTTCATTTCTGGGTATCTTATTTTTATTACCAAGAAATCTTTTATGTTCTGTACCTTTTTCCATTTTAATAGAGTTCTCTTTTTATGTCTTGAGTGAAATATCTTCTCTTGTTTCTCTGTGGGTACTTATATTTTCAATTTTCTTTTGCTGCATATTTTATACATGTTTCCTCCAATTTACCTTTATTTTCCTTCAAGTTTGAGACTCATCAAATGCCTACCAATTAGGGGCTGTCCGTTTAAGAGTGAGATGCTGCAAAAGTCTTTCTTCTGACTACCAGTTGTCAGTATGAGGACACCTTTTCTCTGAGTAAATTAAGAAATTAAGAAATAAACCTCTTCTCTCATGCATGGTGAATATATGCTAGCTGCACATGTTCTGGGATCATGGAGGAGGAAAGGAGAGTCCCTGTGTTCAGACTTACATTAAGTTCTGCCATTTTGGGTCCTGCTTCTCAACCGTAAAACTGTTCTTGACCTAGACTAGTGAATCCAGCCCAAAGCCTCTGTGGTTGTTTATTCAGAAACTATTTACCTACCCACCCCTCCCCCACCCAGATTGCCAAAAAGGAGTTGCAATAGTCAACTGACTTTGTTTGCAACATGGAGAAGGAATACAGAAAGGGAGTCAAACATCTCTGGATAAATAATTTCAAAATACCCTTATAATAATGCCAGCCTTTCTCTTCAGCTTCACCTGCCAAGGTATGTGGATTCCCTTTCCAATTGCTGAGACAGGAACATTTTGTGTGCTTTTCCCCGTGTTGTCATTTTTTCTTTTGTCTTTTTGTTTTCTCTTAAGTCAAGTGCCTCTCCACCATCTGCCTTCTGCCTTCTAGCATATTTGAAATGTCTGCTGTGCTCGATAGTTTCATTGATCCTGTTGGTTAAAAATACCTTTTTTGGTTCTTTTTATGAGACAGAATCTTGTTCTCTTCCTTGGGCAGCAACCTCAAACTCCTAGGCCCAAGTGATCCTCCTGCCCAGTCTCCCAAGTAGCTGGGACTATAGGTGTGTGCCATTTTTCTCCCATCTTGGCCTCCCAAAGTGCCTGGATTACCACCACACCCAGCCAATAATACTGTTTATTTTTTAATTAATTCACTGCCAATTTACTGCCACATTTGGAGGAAGGGGAAATATGCACATTCAGTGAGACCAGCTGAAAGTAAAATTTTTCATTTGTCTTCCTATTTCATGCTTTATGATTTCAAGCATCTTCAATATTTATTTGTCTGTTTTATTTTTCTTCTGATCTTTTAAAATATGTAGTGGCCAAATATTCCTTCATATGAAGTTGTAAAAATCATAATTCATTCTATACTGCTATTATAGTTGTGCATCATTTTTGTGACAGAGATATATTCTGGGAAATGCATTATTAGGCTATTTTGCTGTTGTGTGAACATCCTAGATTGTAGTTACATGAACCCAGATAGTACGGTGTACTATCCACCTATGTGATAGGGGATAGTCTATTGCTCTTAGGTGACAAATCTATATAGGATGCTACTGTCCTGTAAATTGTAGGCAATTCCAATACGGTGGCATTTGTGTATCTAAATATAGAAAAGATACTATAAATATACATTATAAAGATTAAAAAAGTGGTATATCTGTATAGGGCACTTACCATGAATGGAGCTTGCAGAATGAGAAATTCCTCTGGGTGAGTCAACGAGTAAGGGGTGAGTGAATGTGAAAGCCTAGGGCATTACTGTACTCCACTGTGCGGTTTATAAACACTGCACACTTAGACTACAATCAATTTATAAAAATATATGTTTCTTCAATAGTTAATTAGCTTACTCTAACTTTTTTACTTTATAAAAGTTTTAATTTTTTTAACTTTTTATAAATTCAAGTTTTTTAAAACTTTTTCACTCTTTTGTATTAATACTTATCTTAAAACACAAACATTGTGCAGTTGTACAAAGATATTTTATTTCTGTATATCCTTATTCTATAAGCTTTTTCATATGTATGAAAATCTTCCAAAATAATGATAAGCATAGTAAAGACCTAAACCAGTGACATAATTATTATCAAATATATACTGTAAACAATTTTATGTGCTATATTTTTATGCAACTAGCAGCACAGCAAGATTGTTTACACCAGCATCACCATAAACACTTGCACTATGACATTAAGATGGCTATGACATTACTAGAGATAGGAATTTTTCAGCTCCGTTATATTCTTTTATTTTTTTATGTTTATTTTATTTTATTTATTTATTTTTGAGATAGTCTCACTTTGTTGTTCTGCATAGAGTGTTGTGGCACCGTCATAACATACAGCAACCCCAATCTCTTGAGCTCAAGAGATCTCTTCCCAGTCTCCTGAGTAGCAGGGAATACAGATGCTGACCACAATATCCAGCTAACTTTTCTATTTTTAGTAGAGATGGGGTCTTGCTCTTGCTTAGGTTGGTCTTGAACTCCTGAACTCATCAATCCACTTGACTCAGCCTTCCAGAGTGCTAGGATTATAGGCATGAGCCACCATGCTTGGCCCCTATCATATCCTTTTGGAGCTACTATCATATATGTGGTCTACTGTTGACTGAAACATTGTTATGGGACACATGACTATATCAGAATGTTTATTTCTCTACCACAATCTGTAATGTATCATCATCTTCCCCCTCAGTAGAATAAGATAAAGCAAAATTTTACTACCTACAACCCTGTTATTGGATTAAAGTAATCTTGTTTTTGAAAAGACTTTTTTTTATCCTTTTGCTTTATTAATTTGTTCCTTGCAAAAGGTATTTTAATTACATTTCTGAGCCCTGTTAATATAATGCTTATTTAGTTAATATTTTCTTTTTACATCCAACAGATTTATTTTATTTTCCTTATGCTTGCTAACACAGAACTTATTTAGATATTCATTTATTTTAGTTTTAAAAGTTCAACCTGTTAACCTTTATTCTATTTCTTAATGCTTGAGATATTTAGCTGTAGCCTAATTCTTAATTCCTGAGACTGTCCCTTTGTTGCGCTCACATATGAACATAGCATAACTACTGCAAAGTAGATTAATAGACAATTACCTCTCCTTCAAAATGCTGTGCACTTTGAGCTCCACTGGCCCATCTATCATATGTGGATGGGTTTCAGGGACTTCATAAACTATGTAAAATTATCAGCTCCTTGTGCGAATAAGTATATGTATATTATTCCAGGAAAAGTGTCCATAATCAAATAGTCAAAGATACTCATTTATGTCAGATTCTATTTATAGATTTTGTACCAGTGTATTTTGGTATTTAGTATTGTCAGCCTAATTTTTCATCCTTTGCTGATAACTTGCCTAGAAGCCTATAAGAATATTATGTAATGTTTTAGCATTCAGAAATTTCACAATGGTATTTTTCTTTTTCCATTAACTTTGCTAGTACTTGAAGAGTTCTTTTACTTTGAAGACGTTAGATTTGTGTAGACGCTGGGAAATTTTTTTCTGTCATCTCTTTATTTAAAACATTTTCTCTAGCATCTTCTGAGTTTTTATAATGCATATAAAGTATTCCTCCCTTTCCCATTAATATTTTTTCTTTTTGCATCCTATTTGACCATTTTACCATTTCCCTCAAGGATTTCAAAACAGTGGAGCTGTTAAAGCAATTCTTTGCTAATGCCAGGTGGGGTTTTTCCCTTCTTCTTCTTCTTCTTTTTTTTTTTTTTTTTTTTAATTCCCATATTCTTGTAGCAGGCTGAATGTAACTGCAACAATGTGCACTCTAACTAGCACAGCTATACATATGGGAATTTTGCTATTAGCATAACAGTCTCCATTTTCTAAAAAGGCCAAATGTTCTAAGGGAAGCACAGTGGCCAGTTTTAAGGTCAATTCATTTTGGTAAAATTATGTTCTTCTGAAGGATCATGAATTATGTTTCTCTTCTCTATTCAGGCTATCCTTTGAAAGTCTACTGTTTTGTAATGGAGTAGTTTCCCCCTGATTTATTTACTCTGTACTTGTCTAGAATCCAAGGCAATGGTGGAGATCCTAAGATCTTGTTTTTACCTTGCTGGAAATGTAGACCGGCCCGACCCTAGGTTCCTGTGCATAGGAGTTAGGGATTTTCCCGGAATTTTCTTGGAGCACACTTGCTCGAGGGTTACCAATGTTGTTCCATTATTAAATTGGGGATGGATACATATTGATTATTCTTCACATAGCTAGATACCATCAGATTCAGATTCAAAAAATTTATGAAGACTTCCTGTTTTAATTTTGGAATTATTTTGCATTTGGTATCTTCATTGCAAGCTGTTTTCTTCTGTTTTTCATTTCATATGTTTGGGGAAGGGTTGAAAAGTAAATCTTAGGCTCAAATAATCATCTGAAAATTTAAACTAAAACCATCTTCTAGTTTTTAAAATAATAATTTTCCCTTACTCCATAGTCTCTACTATTTCCTAGTCTTTACTGTCCTCACAGACTTTTAGTAGCTCAACATTTCCCCCCAAATAATGCAATTCAGGAAACCTTGTACTTATTAGACCTTCTAAATTCATCCCCTACCAATTTCTCCAACTTTATCTCCTATCTCCCCACATAAAACATCTATCTATCTTAACCAGTATGTTTAGTGTTTCCCAGAAAACTCTACCTCTGATATTTGAGTTGGGCTATCCTTGTTCCAGCATGTCATATTCCGTCTAAACCTTGATGGAATTAGGAGACTCAGATAGGAACTGAAAGAAGTTATCTTACCCTTCAAAGTTTTCAGTAAATTTCAAGAATGCAAAAGACTATAAGCTAGGGGTTATTTATATGGATACAAACTCTAGAATGGTTGAGATTTAGTAGCATAAACTGATACAAATATTAACATCTGCCTCATCAAAGGGATGGCCCAAGAAGCACAAAATAAAACGAAAATGAGAACCCTAGAAGTCATTTCCATTAGGTTAGACCAAACTCCAATGGATATAGCTCATTCTTTTAAACTCACAAAAACTTTTAAGACTTTAATTTTTATCTATGCCTGTATGGACATATTCTATTAAAAACCACCTGAGCTGCTACTAACCACTTTGAGCTAAACTGAGAAAAATAGGAGTATAAGTTTGAAGTAAGATAATACCAAACATCAGCTGAATACTTTGAGACTTTTTCCAAGCAGGATGTGGCTATGGTTACAGTTGTCATTTAAGAAAAAAGGGAAGAAAGTAAGGTTAGTGTTTCTACACACTTTGACAATTCCAATTCAAAGGAAACCATGTGCAATCAAACTTATAAAGTGTGCCTAATTTTAGATGAGAAATATCCATGACTATTGCACTTATTAGTGCATACAGGTAATTCAGAATTTAAATAAAATTCAAGGCACAAAATTGGGAAAAAGCGCGACATGGTAAGATAAAAAGTTTGGAATGCTGTAATGTCAAAGGTGCTTTAAATTCTTAATTAACATCTTTGTGTTTTGAGCTAGTAAATTATACTAGCTTTACTTATGATCTACAAAAGAAATGCATTTTAGTAAACGTTATTATAAACTAAAACAAATCACTGAGACATGAAATTAAAATTTGCGTAAAACTAAAATAAAAATTTGAAAATAATAAATCACAAAAATGCTATATTCATTTTCAGTTACGAAACAAAATCTGCTATAATGTAATTACTTCAAGTCAGTGTAGTAATTAACAATGGAAAATAACTATTAGTCATCAGAAAATTAAAATAGAAATAAAAACTAAAGGACTCATTATTTTAATGTGGGTGACTTCAAATACATATATGTAAGTTAGGAAGGTGAAATGTCACTTAGACAATGTTTCTGCCAGGGGTGGTGGAATAAGATGTCAGAATCGAAAAACTCCCCTCTAGTGTCTCCTGGCAAAGCAGGTGAAAACCCCAGGCCCGCGCCTGCTAGCACCATCATTCCAGGGGCACACTGAAGCAGTGGTGGACTACAGGAACCAGCAAGGAAGTCAGAAGCTGATGAAAGCCAGCACATAAGGCAAGTGGGTGGGAACCGGCGTGACTGACTGGCCAGCCCTCCCACAGATGACTGGAGATATGAAGGGGAGGCCCTGCAGATTTTTTATTTTGGACTGGACTGCACATTGGAACTGCCTTGGAGGGCTTAGATGTTTGGGTAGACTCCAGCAGTCTAGCTTGGAGTAGATCTTGAATCAGCTTGGCTACTAGTTGGGTTGCCATTTAGGGAAGGTCTTGCCTGATAGACCTGCACCACCATTTTGGGAAGGTCATGGCTGTCTAGCTGAGCTGTCATTATGGGAAGGTCATACTTGATACCTGGACCACCATCTTGGGAATGTCATGACAATTTCCTGGGGCCGCCATATTGGGAAGGTCATGACCACTGCCAGGGACGCCATCTTGGCTAGGTCATAACCAATTCATGGGGTGCCATATTGGGAAGGTCATGGCCACTTCCTGGGGTGCCATATTGGAAAGGTCATGTCCACTTCCAAAACTGCCATCTTGGTTGGGTCATGACCATTTCCGGGAACACCATACTGGGAAGGTCATGACCACTTCCTGGGGTGCCATATTGGAAAGGTCTTGTCCACTTCCTAGACTGCCATCTTGGTTGGGTCATGACCACTTCCGGGGACACCATATTGGGAAGGTCATGACCACTTCCTTGGGGGTGGCCATCTTGGGAAGGTCATTGCCACTTCCGGGCTGCCATATTGGGAAGGTCATGACCACTTCCTTGGTGTGGCCATCTTGGGAAGGTCATTGCCACTTCTGGGGCTGCCATCTTGGAAAGGGTCATGACCACTTCTGGGGCTGCCATCTTGGAAAGGTCATGTACACTTCCTGTGGCACCATCTTGGGAAGGTCCTGACCACTTCCTAGGGCACCATATTGGGAAGGTCATGCCTACTTCCTGGGCTGCCCTTTTGGGAAGGTCAAGCTGCCAGCAGGGCAGACATTCTGGGCAGGCAGTGCAAAATAAATGGTCCATAGAGTCCTAGTACACAGCCAGCTTTGGCATGCCTGATGAGCTTAGGAAACCACTCCAGGGGCGAGCTGAGCAACTTCCCCCCACCAGGAATTATCAGGGGGTGACTGTAAGACATGCCTCGTATGTAATCTGATAGTAGCTATAAGACCCCTCCCCCCCAACCTTTCAGGGACTGAATGTTGACAACAATCACTCACTGAGGGAACTACCTTAGGAAGACAGGACCCGATCTTGACAACTAAAGAGGGGCTGCTGGCCTGTGTTCTCCAGCTCCTAACACCATAGTGCCACCTGGTGGCCAAGCAATATATTGCAACATATATTTAATTGTACATTTATATATATATTTCCCAACGTTTTTTTAGGTTTTTCTTTTCTGTTCTCATTTTTCTTGGGGTGGTTGTTTTTATTTTTTTGTTTTTGTTTGGCTGGTTGTATTCTTAACCTGTATTTTTTACTTTCTTCAATAGCAAGGGCACCTCCTTTTTGGTTATAGTATTTCAGCCTATTTTATTTTCTTTCTTCTTTAATTTCTCTCCTTTTCTCTCTTTTGGTAGAGGTTCTCCTACATTTCTCATCCTTCCAACATGAATTTATCATATAACACCTAAGATATCCTTTCTTTCTCTTTATCCCAAGTAATTGTATTTTTAATGTTCTTTATCAATTTTTATTTTATTTTTTCTCTGATTGCTGAGGGATGATGGCATTGGTCTGGCTGGGAGGATAGCTTTGGCCTTTGTAAAGTTAGTAGTGGAAGTCTCCCACTGTGGCAAACTGCTAAATATTTCTTTTCTTTTTCTTTCTTTCTTTTCTTTTCTTTTCCTCCCACATTCTCTTCCCATAATTTGCAGAGGTGGGATCTTGCTTTTGCCTAGACAGGAAAGGATCCCTGGATTTCAAGGAGTCTGCCGCAAAAAGGCATGGAAATTAACCTTACGCTGGATGACAGTTGGGTCAAAGAAGAGACAAAGGGAAAAATTTTTAAATTCCTTGAACATAACAACAATGAAGAGACAAGTTACCAAAACCTGTGGGACAGAGCAAAATCAGTCTTAGGAGGGAAATTTATAACATTAGATGCCTACACCTGAAAAACAGAAAGACAACAGATCAACAAACTAATGAATCATCTTATAGAAATGGAAAAGGAAGAATAATCTAATTCAAAATGTAGCAGAAGAAAAAAATAATCAAAATTAATCAGAAATTAATGAAATTAAAAACAAGAGACTCATTCAAAAGATTAATGAAACAAAAAGCTGGTTCTACAAAAAGTAAATAAAGTCAATAAACCTTTAGACAAATTAACCAGAAATAGAAAAGTAAAATCACTAAGAACCTCAATCAGAAATGAAAAAGTGGAAATAACAACAGATACTAAGGAATATATGAGATTATCTCTAACTACTACAAGAAAATCTATGCCCAGAAATTTGACAAAGGGGAGGAAATGGCCCAATACCTGAAATCACACCCTGTACCTTGACTTAACCAAGATGAAATATATTTCTTGAACAAAACAAATCAAACACTGAGATTGAAGAAACAAAAAATGTATCAGCAAAAAAATGCCCTGGAGCAGATTGCATCACAACAGAATTCTATCAAACCTTCAAAGAAGAACCTATACCCATACTGCAGAAACTATTCCAAAACTCAGAGAAGAAAAGAATCTTCCCCAACATGTGTGAAGCAAACATCAACCTGATACCAAAACCAGGAAAAGACCTAACTAAAAAGGTGGACTACAGACTGATTTCACCAATGAATATAGTTGCAAAATACTAAATAAAATCTTACCCAATTGACTACAGCTACACATAAAAAAAATTATGTATCGTTTGGGGGCAGAAGAGGTCAAACTCTTGCTCTTTGCCAATGATATGATCTTATACATACAGAACCCCAGAGACTCAACCACAAGACTCCTGGAAGTCATCAAGAAACCTGCCACAACACCCAGCTATTTTTTGTTGTTGTTGTTGTTGTTGTTGTTGTTGTTGTAGTTATTTTAGCTGGCCTGGGCCAGGTTCATACCCGCTACCTTCGGTGTATGTGGCTGGCGCTGTATTCACTGTGCTACAGGCACCGAGCCCTTATTCAGCTTTTTTATTTGTTATTTCATAAGCAAGTGTCCATGTTACTACATAACTTTAATAGGGCTATAATATATATAGACTTCAAATTTTTGGAAATATAATTAAAATATGATAAAATTCAAAAAAAAAAAAAAACGAAAAAAAATAAATATAGTAAGGTCTCAGAGTATAAAGTCAATGCCCACAAATCAATAGATTTTGTATATGTCAATAACTGCCAAGTTCAGAAACTAATCAAGGACACAATTCCCTTACCAGTAGCTTTAAAGAAAATTAAATAACTAGCAATACACCTAATAAAAGAATGGAAGGACATCTACAAAGAGAATTATGAAAACCTAAGACAAGGAACAGCAGAAGACATTCACAAATGGAACAGCATACTATGCTCTTGGCTGGAAAGAATCAACATTATTAAAATGTCTGTACTACCCAAAGCAATCTAAAGATTGAATGCAATCCTCATTAAAATACCAACATCATATTTTGAAGAACTGGGAAAAATAGTACTTCATTTTGTATGGAACCAGGAAAAAAACCCATATAGCCAAGGAAATTCTTAGTAATAAAAACAAAGCTGGAGTCATCACCCTACCAGACTTCAGGATATATTACAAGTCCACAATAATCAAAACAACCTGGTATTGGCACAAAAATAGAGATATAGACAAATGGAACAGAATAGAAAACCACAAGATGAAACAGTTTCTAGTTGACATCTGATCTTTGAAAAACTAAAAACTAGCATGGGGGGGGGGGGGAAGAATCCCTGTTCAATCCCTGGGAGAACTGAGTAAGAACATGTAAAAGACTGAAACTTGACCTGTATCTTTCACCACTTACAAAAATCGATTTAAGATGAATGAAACAATTAAATCTAACGCTTGAAATAGTAAAAATCCTGGAAGAAAGTGTGGGAAAAACTGCTGAGGATGTTGGCCTGCGGAAAGATCTTATGAAGAAGACTTCATAGCAATTGCAACAAGAACGAAAATTAACAAATGGGACTTAATTGAAATGAAAAGCTTCTGCACAGCTAAGGACACAACAACCAAAGCAAATAAACAACCTTCAGAGTGAGAAAAGATATTTTCATTTTAAAAATCTAACAAAGGCTTAATAATTAAGATCTATAAAGAACTCAATCAACAAAAAAAGAGCTAATAGTCCCCTCTCTCACTGGGCCAGAGACATGAACAGAACCTTCTCTGAGGAAGACAGATGAATGGCTAACATGAAAAAATGCTCATCATCCCTAATTATTAGATAAATGCAAATCAAAATCACCCTGAAATATCAGCTAACCCCAGTAAGATTAGCCCATATCACAAAATCCCAAAGTTGCAGTTGCAGGGGCTGATGTGGAGAAAGGGGAACACTTTTACATTGTTGGTGTGACTACAAACTAATGTTGCCTCTTTGGAAAGAAGTATGGAAAATCCTCAAACTAGATCTCCCATTTGATCCCACAATCCCACTACTAGGCATCTACCCAGAAAAAGAAATCATTTTATCATGTTTATTGCAGTTCAATTTACAATCGCCAAGATACGGAAACAACCTAAATGCCCATCAACTCAGGAATGGATTAACAGACTGTTGTATATGCATACCATTAAATACTATTCAGCTATAAAAAATGGTGACTTCACATCTTTCTTATTAACCTGGATAGAATTGAAACACATTCTTCTCAGTAAAGTATCTTAACCTCCTGGCCTCTCATTCATTTTCACTCTTTTCTGAGCATTTTGTAATTATAACTATACTATGATGTTGATTTAACTTGCAACATATGTCCTACAGGTTTCCTCTCTTTTGTTTTATTTTTAAAGCATATTGTTTTATCATGAGAAATGTACATTGAAAGAAAGTTAAGTCTCTAAACATTTCCATCAACAAATAATAAGGTACTCCTATCATAGGAAAAAATCTTTACACAGCAGAAATAACCAATATCAAAGGTTTTGATGACCAAGTTAGCCTGAGGTTCCCTTCAGCTTGATTAAACCTGAATCTAAGCCCTGACTCCTTTTTTTCTCGGAGTACTTACCTTAGAAAATTTGTTACTCAACATCTTTACCCCTTTGAAATGTAAATACATTTAAAAGTCTCTTCCCAGTTTACACCCCAGGAATGACTTTCCTTAGGACCTGGAAGCCATCTCTTTAAAATGTAATCATCAAGGAAGATATACCCCAATCTCCCAGTGTCTGTGAGTATGTAGGAAACTAATTTCAATGGCCACCAATTAGGTAACATAAAGGCCTAATCACAAAGAAAATAATTTTCAAACTCAAGAATTCAATGTGTTGAATATCTTTCATTGAGCAAGGCCCCTGATAATGTCTTCCAGTACTGTTCCACCACCTAGCTCATGTCTGTTCTTGTCAAATCTTCCAGCTCTTTGCTGTCACAGATCTGAGTTTGGTCTGAGTTCAGGCTTATCTCCCCTATTGCAACAATTTTGCCTGTTTAATTTTGTCCTGTGAAATTTTTGCTTTGAAGATTTTATTACTCTAGTCTCCCATGGAAACAAGTATATTATCCTAGACTCTAATTATTAGTAGTTCGTTAAATTTTAATGTAAAATTTTCCAAGTTTACTAGTATATCTCCTTCAAAATTAACTTTTCTAAAAACAACAGGCTGCCTATATGAGATCAAAATGTAACTGTATTAGTTTCCTATTACTGTTGCAACAAATTACTATAAACAGTGGCTTAAAACACCACTCATTAATTTTCTTACAGCTCTGGAGGTCAGAGTCCAAAATGGACCTGACTGAACCAAAATCAAGCTATTGTGAGTGCTGGTTCTTCCTGAAGAAGGAACTTAGTTTTTATTATTGATTATAACATTCCAGTGTTAATAATTGAAAACGATAACACTATCATTAAAATTTTGAAAGTTCTAAAGCAAAATAGAAGTTATATAAATTTAATATTAATTTTCAAGAAGCATACTACATAGATGTGTTAAAAATTCAAAAATACATAGTGATGACATATCTCAAATGAAACTAACACAAAATTTGTGTATTTTTCCAGATCAAATGGCATCACACTATACACTATACATTATTCTGTATATGCCCATTTACATAAAGACACTATTTGGTGTTTTTTTTTTTTTTTCTATAGGTACCCTCATCTCTTTGTAGATCCGTATTTTAAATCTATGTGTTTGATTTATTTTTATTGGCCTGTTGCTAACAGATTTAGATCGTTTCCAATATTTACTATTATAAATGGCAATTTAATTGCTATCTATGTAGTTGCATCTGGAGTTATTTTTGTCAGCATATTTTTAGGGTAAACTGTTGATACTGCAATATGTAAATAAAATGGAATATTGTACGTATATTTACATTTCAAAGATTTGCAAAATTACCCTTCAAAATGGAAGCACTAATGTATCTTCCTACCCCTAGTGTATGAGAATAGTTTGGCACATCCTTACAAACACTGAGTATGATAATTGTGTATATAATTAATTATTTTCCATATAGATTTCTGGTTTTCAAGCTAACTTGAATATATATTCCTTTCTTATGTGGATATTATATATAAAATGTATTCATGTTTTCTTTGTGTACATTAGTGGGGTTTTTTTTTTCTTTTATTTCAAAATATTATAGGGGTACAAATGTTTTGGTCACCTGAATTGTTTTTATGTTTAAATGTTTGATGCAAATGTAAATGTGGTGTTTTAATTTAGGTAAGGATAATTTTTCAAATCATTAGCCAATTGGTTCAGTACCCCTTATTAAATAATGCCACCTTTTCTGCTAGGAAATGATATACTATCTTTTTCATGTCAGAAACATCCATAGATACTTAAATATATTTATAAACTATATATCCTATTTGATCTGTCATTCCCTATCCTTTCCATTTAAATATTCCTTGTTTTTTTTTTCCTCTAACTTCTTCATTGTTTTACATCCAAATAAACTTTGCTATTATTTTTGACAATTAAATAAAAATTTAATTTTTATTGATATTTTCATTCAGATATTCTTGATTTCAGTGCTTCAGGGATACTTGATTTTATTTTCAAATTTCTTTTCAGGCAATAACAAGATATGGCATGCTATTTATTGTAATATATATTCCTCAGTAAAGTTTTATCTCTTTGCTATATATAAGTTTAGCATATTTCCTGTTAGAATTTGTCCTAGATATTTTATCTTCATGTTTAGTAATGTAAAAGGAATATTTTCACTCTACTATATTTTTGATCAGTTATAAACAATCAAAATTTGACAAAAACTACATTTATTTGGTTATATAAAAATGCTATTGATAGGGTGGCGCCTGTGGCTCAAGGAGTAGGGCACCAGCCCCATATACCAGGGGTAGCGGGTTCAAAGCCGGACCCTGGCCAAAAAAAACTGCAAAAAAAAAAAAAAAAAAAGCAAAAAGTTATTAATTGAAATACTGAATGTACTGAATACATGCCCATTTTTGAAAAAAAAGTTATTAATACATTTTAATATAGATTTTGCTGCCAACCATCTGACTAAAATCATATTTTGTCATTTTTTAGGAAAGTAGTTAGACTTTGACTCAACACATTTTATTACTCTTCTTTAAAAGAAATGTTATCAATTAACACCTCAATAAAAACGTTAAGTGATACTGTGGATAGAAATCTCATTCTTCACTTTAATAGTAATGCTGCTAGAGCTAAATATGATGGTGGATTTGGGTCTGAAATATATACTGTTTTTGTGTCAGGAAGTTAGTCATATATTCCTTTTTTAGTCAACACTGTAAAAGCAGAAATGGGTGATATGTTAAGTAAATCCTTTTGGGTTTTGTTTGTATGGAATGAGTTATGAGATTTATACTGTAATTTACTCTCTGTGTTGAACTCCATGTAGTCATGATGTTATATACTTTATTCCCTACATTTTTTTCTTTTATATTTTTATTTATTTTCAATAAGCAAATAATAATTGCATATATTAAGAGATGCCATGTGATGTTTTCATCTAGGTATACATTATAGTATGATTTAATCAAACTAATTGGATATCATTAATATTTTTATTCCAGTACCATTATTTATGTAAAATTTTTATTATTATGGCTATATGTAGTACTGACAGGTTGAATGTGATGTTTTCATATAGGCATATGATGTGTATTAATCAAATTGGGGTAATTTGGGATATCCAGCAAGCTGTTTTGGTTTCTATAGCTTTGTAGTAGATTTTGATGTCTGGTAGTATGATACTTCTAGCATTGTTCTTTCTGCATGTTGTTTAATTTTCATGTGCTGTATTCCAAAGTTCCTCTTTCATTTTTTATTTTTTTGAGACTGAGTCTCACTCTGTTGCCTCAGGCTAGAGTGGCATGGTATTATAGCTCACAGCAAATTCAAAACTCCTGAGCTAAGGCAATCCTCCTGCCTCAGCCTCTAAAGTAGCTGGGACTATAGATGTGCAGCACCATGACTGGCTAATTGTTCTATTTTTTAGTACAGGCCAGCTTTCGCTCTTACTCAGGCTGGACTTGAATTCCTGAGCTCAAATAATTCACCTACCTTGGCCTCCCAGAGTGTTGGGATTATAGACATGGACCACAATGCCTGGCCCCAAAGTTCCTCTTGATGATATCAGTAAGTTTTGATACTATTAAAATTATTTTATTGATAGTCACAAGAGACAATTGTTTAGTTTCTTTTTTTTTCCTTATTTTTTGATTATGCCAGATTTTTCTTGTTGTACATACGCATGTCTGTACGCTAGCTTTTAAAAGCATTTTCAATTTTTCCCTTCTTCTTGTTTGCTCTCAAAAGTTTTAAATAGGTTATAATTACAATATCATGTCCTTGAAAATTTGAAATAATAATCCATATGTAAAGCTGTCAAATTTGATATTTGGTAACTTTCACATTTTTGTTCTTATTAGGTTCTTTTTATGCCAATCTTGGCAATGTGTATTTGTTTTAGATAATCATTCATTTAATCTAGATATCCATATTGATTTGCCATTGTGTTAACAGAAGTGAATCTCAAGAATGGAAGAAAAAGTATCCAATGTACTCAGCCCTACTATGAAACTAATTTATGGCTTTCACATGAAAGCTATAACCCAGTTACAACCCAAGAATAGCGGGAAAGGGGAAAGTGAGGGGAGGGAGGGGGGAGGATGGGCAGAGGGAGGGTGATGGGTGGGATT